>PVLA01006068.1:0-131989 GCA_004027455.1 Hydrochoerus hydrochaeris | reverse complement strand
AAAATGTAAAAGACCTATATGCTGAAAATTATACTACGCTGAAAAAGGAGATTGAAGAGGATATTAGAAAATGGAAGGACATTCCTTGCTCTTGGTTAGGAAGAACCTGCATTGTGAAAATGGCCATACTCCCAAAACTGTTATACAGATTTAATGTAATCCCAATCAAAATACCATTGACATACCTCACAGATCTAGATAAAACACTACTAAAATTCATTTGGAAACAGAAGAAACCTAGAATAGCAAAGGCAATTCTAGGCAACAAAAGCAAGGCAGGAGGCATCTCAATTCCTGACTTGAAACAGTATTATAAAGCCACAGTGATAAAATCAGCTTGGTACTGGCAAAGAAATAGACCTGAGGATCAATGGAACAGATTAGAAGATGTAAACACAACTACAAAGACACTCAGCCACCTGATATTTGACAAAGGGGCTAAATACGTCCACTGGAAGAAGGATAGCCTCTTTAATAAATGGTGTTGGAAAAATTGGCTCTCTACATGCTGAAGACTGAAACTAGATTCAAGCCTATCACCATGCACAAAACTAAAGTCTAAATCGATCAAAGACCTCAATATTAAAACAGAAACACTAAATCTACTGGAAGACAAAGTAGGTAGAAGTCTTGGAGCCATAGGGGTAGACAGAGAATTCATGAACAAAACTCAAACTGCACGGGAAACACTTCAAAGAATCAACAAATGGGATCTCATATTATTGAAAAGTTTCTACACTTCAAAGGAAATCACCAACAGAGCAAAAAGAAAACCCACAAAGTGGGAAAGAATTTTAGCCAGCAACCCCTCAAACAAAGGACTTGTGTCCAGAATATATAAAGAATTGAAAAACACCAAGCTCCCCAAATTCAAAGACCCTCTCGAAAAATGGGCATCTGAGATGAACACACGGTTCTCAGAGAAAGATATACAAATGGCAAATAAATACATGAAGAAATGTTCACCAGCACTGGTCATTCAAGAAATGAAAATTAAAACAGCATTGAGATTACACCACGCTCCGGAAAGAATAGCTGCCATGAAGAAATCAACTGATAACAAATGTTGGCGAGGCTGCGACGAAAAAGGAACACTGCTCCACTGTTGGTGGGAATGTAGACTGGTGCAACCATTATGGAAATCCATATGGAGAATTCTCAGAACACTAGGATTGGAAGCCCCATTCAATCCAGCTATTCCCCTCCTGGGTATTTTCCCAGAAGAACTGAAAATTTCATATCACAGTGATATATGTGTACCCATGTTCATAGCTGCACAATTTGTGATAGCTAAATCCTAGAAACAACCAAGATGCCCATCAACTGCAGAGTGGATGAAAAAGATGTGGCATTTTTATACAATGGAATATTACTCAGCTATAAAAAAGGATGATCTTGAGGCTTTCATAGGTAAATGGAGACAACTTGAGACTATCCTCATTAGTGAAATAAATAAGTATCATATTTATAAATATCATATTGTATGTCTAGTGTAAAAAGTAAATAAGAACTACAAGTGTAATAAAACCAAAATGTGTAATTGCTGTTGTAAAAAAGAGAGGAAAAAAAAGTGCTCTAAGGGATATAACTGCATGTATGTTTGAGTGTGTAAAATAGATGACCATATTGCTGAATCTTTGTTGGATCTTTGAGCAGAACTGTTTGTAGTCTGACTGTTTGAATGTTTACTATGTACCCTTTAACTTTGTAACTTGAACAACTACATCCAGGATGACAGTATGTAATTTATGAACTACTGATTTCTTAGTGGGGCTTTTTCTCATCTTCCTTTTTTTTCTTTCTTTCTTTTAGAATTCTGTATTGTTGGTACCCTTTTTTGTTTTGTTTTTTTTTTCTTCTCCTCTTTAAATAAAATTTTAAAAATGTATAATTGCTATTGTAAAAAAAAGAGGAACTAGGAAGCACTATAAAAGATATAGCTGCATGTATGTTTAGGTGTGTGGGATTGATACCCATATTTCTAGGTTCTTGTTGGATTGTTGAACAGATCTGTTTGCACTCTCTGCTTGAGTGTCCACTTTGTGTGCTTTGATTTTGTAATTTGAAAAACTATTTCTAAAAGAACAATATGTAATTTATCAACTAGTGATTTCTTATTATCTTCTTGAAATTCTGTAATTTTTCTATTTTTTTCTCTTTAAATAAAAAAATTTTTAAAACATTTAATAAAAATACACATTAACATTTAAACAACAAATCTGCCTAATGACTGTTTTGAGTTCTACTCTTGCTTCTCTCAACCACTCCTCTAAAACTACTTTATTTCATGTTCCTTGTTTCAGAGTTGCTCATCCCACTCCTGAAATCATCCTAAAAAAAATGACAATTCCTTTCTCACTTCCAGAAAGAATAAAAGGGCAAAAGGCAGGGGAACTAGATATCTAAAGATGTAAATGAATACTATGAGAAAACATAATACATAAACCACATTGATGTTCAACCAAAAATCAGTCCTTCTCATGGAACAACACAGGATATAAATAATAAAAAATAATACTCAACAAGTAAACGTTTAAGGTAAAATTATAAACTATTATAAAATAATTTTGTAGGCTTCATAGCAATAAGGGAAAATACAACATCAGGTTTTAAAAAGCTTGTACAAATCAAGTGTATGAATAAAAACTACAAAAAAAGAAAATTTCGAAGTTTATTTTTTAGTATGTTATGATCTTCTCCACCTAAAAGTTCTACTTCACTGTTGATTATTCAATAAATAATTTTATAATAAACAGTAGAAATCAAAATAATTGTGATTCATTAAAGAATCTGTACATCAACAAGAAATGAAATGGCAAAGGTAACATATTTTCATACTCCATTAGTTATCTATTCTTTATAAAGCTCTTTAAGTTCATAAACTCAAAAAGTAAAGATAATGATACTCACGCTATGAAAAGTACTTAACATTTGTGGAAAGTCTAAAGACTTTGTACAGCAGACGCCCATGAACTTTGGGTAAAAACAAAACTAAGTTTCTGGATTCTGTTTTGTTTTTCACCTTATTTGCTCTCGCTCAACATCACTCATGCCAAGTTGAGTTTTTTTCCTTTCCTTTTTCCTTCTCAGGTTCATAAATGTGAAGAAAAAAAAAGCTCTAAGTCCTCTCCTGTCTCCCAAGAATGTTGTGAAATGTGGCTTTTGGGAATGGCTTACAAAGAAAAATATGACGAATATTTAACTACCACCTGTTACCACAGAGATCTACTAGGACTGATTTGACTCAGGGCTAAGAGATTTGAGTTCAAGCTCTCTACACAGGGCTGGGGATTTAGCTCAGTGGCATAAGTGCCTGCCTTACAAGCACATGGTTGTGAGTTTGATCCTGGTACTAGTAAAAAAAAAAAAAAAAAGACTAGGATTCAAGTTCTCTACACCCTTAACGTAGTGATGTCAAAAGACAGTTTGTCACACACACTTATGCTGAAAAAATGTTTATCTCATCTTTTTATTCCACCTTCCCCTACACACACATACACAAATTCTGTCCAGTATGAAACTTCATAGGTTCTTAAGCCTAGTAACTTTCCAGATGCACTCTCTACATTTCTTTACCCTATTCTCTGTCCCCGCAGGCTGATTCTTAGGAATTATATCAACAGGCCCCTATGCCCTTTGAATTCTGATTGGATTAGTCAATGTTAAGGCCCAAAAAGAGATCAGGGGAAGGAAAATAGGAATGGAGAAAAAGGGTATGGTTGGGGAATTCACTCCACTTATTCTCATTGCATCCCTCAACCAAAAGTCCTCTCAAGGTAGTCTCTTCCAAATGACAATCTCTTCTGGTTTCTGATAACTACTTTTGTCCACCATCCCTTTGGAGCTGGGGATAGTAGCTGCTGGGATTCCTGCACTACCCTTTATGGTTTCCTGTACATCTGACCCACACCTCTTTAAGTAAACTCTCTTGTAATTATCCCAAGTTGAGAATGCCAATTTTTCCTACTCGAACTCTAATTAAGCTCTCTCTATAGCACTCTAGAATCTTTTACATCCTGAATCAACATGAAGAGAACAGGCAGTGCTGGGGCTCCTCACCGTCTGAGATGCATGTGCAGGAAAGACATGATGATCTTAAAATGCTAACTCCCAATAGTAGCCTATCTTCCCCTAATAGACCTAAAGCAGTTCCAAAGCAGAGCCACTCTCCTCAGACCCAGGGGAATATCAATTTCTAAACCTTTAGGGTTTTATGAATTGAACCACCCCTATATTTTAAATCTTCAATCCAGTCTTAGTCAACACGCCACAGTTTTCTCTTAAGTTAATAATGGAATTCCACACACAATCTCTTTGGAACTTGGGAAGTGAAACACAGTAAATGTCCCATCCTTCCACTGTGTCAAATTAGTTCAGAAACAGCACAAAAGCAAACTCTCCAAGCAAAAGGGATATTTTAACCTCTCATTGAATGGGAAATGACATGCAGTAACCAACTTCCCATACACCTTTCTCTTTGTCCCAACTTCGAGAACAAGTAAAGAAATTGATGTCCACAGGGACTGCGTATACAAGAAAGAGCTAGAACTAAATACAGACACTTGTCTCCAGTTCAATTTTAACTGCAACACACTATCCCCCATTTGGCCTGTGCTCAAAGTTTGTCAAAGGCAAGGAAATACTCCATCCGCGTTAGCCTATTCTACCAAGCTACATCACTATTACTGTCTTAAACTAGACTAATGAGGTCAGGAGTGGTCCTAGTCATCCCAAGACTGAAGAAATTACAGAGATATAACATGTGCTCGCTGCCTTGAAGCACTGATGGTACATGCGTGACATTTGGACCCTTGTACTACTGATGGTAGGAGTGCTACAATCATGCATGAGACAATCATACATGTACCACTGGTCAGTCAGGACTCCTGGCAGGGATTTAATCTCGTTTTACTAGATCTAAAGAAGCAGTGCAGGGCTACATTAAAAATTCATACTCTGTGAAATATAAAGCAAATCCCAAACTTTCTAGACCTCTATTTCTTTCCCATTAAAAAGAGGTCAATTAAATTACTATTAATGATATATTACTATTAAAACAGGCTTGTTATCTGATACTAAATGACATTGTATAGTCCTCTGCATAGTGATTGGCATGCTGTGAGGAGTGAACACTAACTCTTGCTATCAGACCCAATGAAGTGCTTAAGTCTCCTCTAGATGGAAATCAAATTCTAATGGCTTTACAGGAATTTTACCAAGCCTCAAAGAATTAGAAACCTTTTGTTTTATTTTACATGGATGTATATAACAATATTACCAAATGTAACAAAACAAAACAGGAAAACTATGCTAGTAAAACCACTGAGATAAAAATATTCCCTAAGAGCCAGGTGTGAGAAAATGGGAAATGAAAAAATGTTAATCCTAAAAAAAAAAAGTGAATCCTCTGGGGCTAAAGCCCCAAACCAACTGTAAACCCTTCAACGAAAATATAAAAGAAAGAAAACCTGTCCACTCTGTGGAGGCTGGAGGATCTCAGGTACAAGCCCAGCCTAGGCAATCAGCAACATAACAAGACTTTCAATTTTTTTAAGCAAGGAAGAGGACCTGGGGATATAGCTCAGTAAAAAGGCCCAGGGTTCAATCCCTAGTACCATACACACACATACACATATACATAGACATTTGAAAATCTACACTCAATGAAAAGTTCTGTGAGAGTTTCAGTCAAGAGTAGGTTCAACAAGGGATTGAGCCACCAGCTTTTTTTTTAAAACCGTATCTATGAAGCCACAAATACATACATAAATCTTGGGGTGACTCATTAAGATCATAATTAGAATAACATTACATCTGATGAAACTATCGACCCCTAGTCTAAAGAGAAGTACCTGGAGATTAAAGAGAAGACTGGAGTTTTATATGTTGCATTTATATATGTTTATATATGTTATACATATATATATATATATATATATATGATATATATATATATGTTTTATATGTTGCAGTTATATATGTTGCATATAGTATGGAAGACTGTCAAATGTAGTGAGTCAAAGATCCTAAGACACAGATTGTTATTTCCTGTGAGGAAGAGTATTTTTGAGCTAACAGGTCTGCCAAATCAGAAAAGGAGCTGGCATCTTACCAGTGGGCATACTGGAAAACTCTATGGTCATCTTCTATATGACAGTTCACAATCTTAATACACGCCTTGTTTAGACACCAGAAATAAATGTAAGTCAAAATTCACAAAATATGGCACATAAGTGCTCACAACAAAGCCTTGAGAAAGTAATATGAAAGTAATATGAGGGCTCAAATTTAGTTGTTTTATATATATAGTCTTATTCCATTAGAGAGGTATTCTAGTTAAAAATAACAACTCTATAGTGTTTTTGTCATAAAAATAATTGGCCCAACACTAAAAAGGTACAAGTAGAATCTGCTGCATTTTGAGTAATGATGCTAAGAATTTCATGTAGTCATAGGTAACACTGCTTTTTGCCCTTTGAAGCTCAGAAAGCTAAATAGCAAAAAGTCAAGTAAATTCTAAAAAATCAGTCATCAAGAAGAAAGTGAGTTAACGTTCTTCTATTTTCTTTGTTCTACTTGCCAAAAAAAAGAGAGAGAGAGAGAGTTTGGATTTGAAAGACAAAAAGAAAAGATTCAAAAGAGGAAAAAGACATTTGAAAGGCAAACCTGTGAGTTTAGTGACATTAATCACCTCAAACTTTACTGAAATACAAATTCACAATTTGTGTATAGTACACTATACCGTCTCTACCTATCTTTATTTTTCCTTTACGACAATAAGCTAGTAGCAGGATATAAAGGCAGAAGGTCATCTTTCATTCAGCCTATTTGTTGCTTTCCAGGGCTATCACAGTTCATCACAGGAGAACGTTAGTGTTTGTCACCATGGAAGCAGTTGTAAAGACAAAACCAGAATTGTGAACAAAATACAAGACACAAGTAACATATTTTGGAGCAGGAGTAACGGAGTGAAGTTTCGAATTATCAGATGAAAAGCTCTTCTGAAGCAATTCATGTTAAGGGACTTTTTTCATTTCAGAAGATAAAGACTAACACAATCATCTTAAGAAAATTAATTTCTTCTGTTCACAGAAGATATTATATCTGAATTCTAGCCTTCAGGTCCAGTGAGATGACTGCTCTGTTAAAAGTCATTCAATTTGGTGTACATACCTTCACTGTAAAAGTGTGGCTTTCACCTGAGCTGGACAAAACAATCTTTGTCCTAGATCATGAAGTATTTTGTTGTAATCCTATCCTTTAAGCACTATTAGCTGGAGAGGCAAATAAGTAAACAGGGTACTAAGTGCTATCAAATAGAACTCCACAAGAAATAGGAAAGGAGAAGTGGCGCCAGCCTCAGGATTAGGAAAGGCTTTCTCAAGGTAGGGGCACTGAGATAAAGCTGGAAAGACAAGTGGGTGTTGGCCTGATGAAGAAACAGAGAGTTCATTCTATGCAGAGGGACACAGGAAATCCAGGAGGACCAAGGTCAAAAGCCTGGAGAATACTATCAAATCAGGGCTGGCTTGAGGACTTAAGGATGAGAGAAGGGCCATGGGATGAGGGGCCAAAGAAATGGAAGAGTTGAGGAAGAAAATAATAAAATTTTTCTAAAAAAATTTTTTAAAGCTGAGGAAGAAAACATGTTAAGGCTAGAAGAGTTCATAGTGTAAATGGATGTAAGTCAAGTTAGGCAAAAACAAAAGGCCTGGATTTAGCTAATCACAAAGGACCACGTTATCCACTGCCCAAGCCATGTCAAGAAAATGGAAATAACAGAGGCCATAGCACAAAGGGTTGAAAGCAGAGCATGAGGAAGTAGACTAAGGATAAAGCTACTCACAGAAAGCTTAGCTTAGTACAGGAACCGAGCTAATATGAAATTTGAAATGAAATTTTATTTTCCAGCCTGAATTTCTGCGCTGAGCACTAGACTTTCATCCCCTTTTGAATTCTTCCTTTTGACTCATCTACTACATTTAGTTTAAACTTCAGGTCTCCCCTGTACCTATTCTTCATATAACACCCTGTCATGTTCCCCTCCAACCAATTCTTTCAGAGTCCATGTTTTCCAGTCCTCTAAGTGGTGTATTTCCTGGATTTTACTATCAGGCACTTTGGAGTTCAAATGCCCAGGCCTTAGCTTGTTTTTCTGTTCCCTATTAGTTGTGCCACCTTTGTCAAAGCCCTTCATCAGTATTCTCATCTTAAAAAAGACAATCATTGCCTGCCTCCACAGCTGTTACAAAGATCATCTGAGAAGGTGTACAAATACCCTACTTCTCACCCACACCTCTCCTGACCTGTGTGCCTCTCTTTGACCTTTGCCATTACTTGCCTTCACCAGGAACCAGTCCTAGGCTCTTCAGCCCTTCCCAATTCCTGTCCATTAACACAGACATGGCCTCTCATTCTGTATTAAAGCTACACAGATCCTCCCCTACTCTTCCTAAAGCCTCTCCCACAACTTTTTTGCAAATAAACACAAACATCCAAATTTATCTCCCCTTCAGCCCTCTCTCTTTTCTCATCCTAACCATCTCTCCTTTGGCCTTACTCACTAGCTCCCATCCTAGGTTTGATGCATAAAGACTTCCCAGAGAATCAACCATTCTCAACCTATTCCCCTACTCTGTTGGCTAACAACTGATACCCTAGGGCAACCTTGGAAACCACGGTTTGAAGATAGCAAAAATTCATCTAGACTGAATCTCCTCCACTCTACCTGCCTGGATTATAAAAGAATATGAAAATGTCTATTATCTGAAGCTATAAAGGCTTCACAGGATTTTTCTATTATAGTAACTAATATTTCTCTATACAATACAAAGATAAGAGGAAGATGATAATGGTAAAGAACAAAGCTGATACAAAAGCCTGCAGCTAGGATGAGGCATGACCTAGTAACATTTCCTCCATGTATATATTATTTATCCTCTTTGAGGTACTTTAAAGTATGTTTTCTTATTAAATACATGGACATTTCTTACGTCCACAAATTCAAGAAGCAGCAACAATCCTTCATCACAATTCTCTATCAACTGTAATGTGGGACAATGAAATAGTCACTCCGAACAACACCTCCAAGGAACTAAATTCACTGGATAATTCTAAATGCTTCTGTTACTTTTTATGGCATTACTTCTCTCTAGAAATTCTCCTCTGCTTTTATTTATATGACCCCCATTCTCCTAATCTCTGTCTAGACCTTCTTGGGTTTCCTCTGCAGACACCTCTTTGTTCATCTCTCCCTTAAATTTTTGGGTATTCCAGAGTTCTATCTTTATACATCCTCTTACCTTATATATCCTAGTGCTTTTGTTTAAAATCATCCACAAACATAGTTTCAATTTATGGTGTGCACTGGTGACTTCTATACTGATGTACATCCAGTCCTGACCACTCATGTGATTTCTCCACAACCTGGAAACATTTGCCTATTGGATTCCAATTCCATGGGTACCTCAAGCACATGGCTAAACAATGAGCACATTGTTTACTACCCTTTCTGTAGTGATAACAAGAATATTTATTAGGTACTGTATCTGTTAGTGTGCTCTAGACTGATATGAAAAACAGTATGAAATACACCAATATATGTGTATGCATGTGTGTTTGAATACACACAAACTAAGAGAGTTATGTTAAATAGTTGGCTCATTCAATAGCAGAGACCAACCTAATGTGGAGAACAGGCTATCAGGCTGGAAATTTAAGCAACAATTGATACTATAGTCTTGGTTTATCCTCCACTAAAACAGGCACTCCTGAAGTTAAGGTCTGGCCCTCTCACATCTGTGTCCTCAACACATTGCACAAATCTGTCACACAGCAGAAACTCAGTTTACTGGCTTTTGTTAAACAAGGTATAAAATGACATACTATTAAATGAGATAGGATAACAGTAATGTGCAAGGCACGGAATCATGATAAAAAAAGAATATATATTCTCAGACTCCCAGTGAACCTAAGAGAGAACCTAGAATCTGGATTTTTAAGCAAATGTACTCTGTTGTGGTTTAGATCAATATTTTCCCCCCCAAAGGCCAAATGCACTCAAAAGTGAGAGCTTTTGGAAAGTAATTTAATCATGGGGGCAATATAGCTGTCTTGCTATTAAGATAGGGAATGCCTGGAAGAGGTAGATTGCTGCAGTTGTGATATTGAAGGGTATATCTCTCTCCATGGCTCTTCCCTTCTCTCTGTGTTTTCTGGCCACCATGACATAAGCAGCTTTCCTCCACCATATCCCTGCACCATGCCTTCTTGCCTTGAAGCCAGCTGACCATGGACTGAAATGTGGGCCAAAATAAATTTCTCAAGTTGAGAGCATCAGGTATTTTGTCTCAGTGATGAGGCAAGTGATTAAGACAGATTTTGGTACCAGAGATGGAGGGTTGTTGCTCTGACTACATGACTTAGATTTAGAATCTTTTGGAACTGGCTTGGGGAAGGAGATTGGAAAAGGTTTGGAGATGTCAACTGGAGAAGCCCTAAAATGCTGTAAGATGAGCCTGATGTAAGATTCTAGTAAGTGCTCCTAAGACCATAATGCTGATAAAACGCAAACCATAAAGACCAGGTTCGGGAGGTTTCAGTTGGAAAGGACTTCACTAAATTGGGTGATAGGCTGTGTTTATTATGCTCTGGCAGAAAATCTGTCCACATTTTGTTCATGTCCTCAAACTTTGCAGGATAGTGAGATTAAGGATGGTGACTGATCTGGCACAGGAAATTTCTTTTTTTTTTAAGAGAAAAAAATAAAACAAAATTTCAAAACAAGTTAGTAGGAGAGTAACAATACATTGCGTATTGTTAGTTACTTAGATTACAAGATATTGGGATCTAATTGTCCAAACAATATTAGCACAAACTTTTCTTTTCAATGAACTAAGAGAAATTAGTAGCATAATTATTTTAATTTTTTTTTTTCCTTTGGTACCAGGGATCAAACTCACAACCTCGTGCTTGCCAGGCAGGCGCTTAAGCCACTGACCTAAATCCCTGGCCCTAATTATCTTTGATATACGTATTTTTGGGGGGCTTTCTCTTCCTTCTTTTCTCCATTCTCTCATGCCAGTTTCTCTTCCCTTTTGAAGTTTTTTTCCCCTGTTTTATAATATCTATTATACATTTTGGATCTTACTTACTCTTTCAGCTTCTCATACTAGGGAGACAATACAACATCTACACATGTGCACCTGGTTTATTTCATTTATGAGGATGGTCTTGAGTTTCATCCATTTACCTATAAAAGTCTCCAGGAAATTTCAAGGTAGCCTAACATTCAGACTGTGGCATGAGTATTGCAAGCTGCTTTTAGCCAGGTTTATATTGAAAGTCGGTACCAAAAAGCCTATTTAAAGTTTCCAGTTCTGCTAGAAAAGGGCCTGCAAATTCAGAGCTTGGGAGACCTTGACTGCTAAAAAGATTAGCATTAAGAATAATCCAAGTACTTTTCATCAGGACAATAGGAAAGATGCCTTAAGGGCATGGGGGGGGGGGGCTGAACCACATGGCACCTTGACAAAAAGAGCTACCTGGGAAACTGGGTTGTCAGGATTCATTTCACACTGCTCAGTCATCCAAGCATTCAGAAATCTCTGCAGTCATTGTTCAAGCTGGCAACAGACCATGGTGTCATCCATATGGTGCTGCTGTTATAGGCATGCAAAATACAAGAGTGGTGTGGCCACGGAGACTTCTACCCAGACTTCAGAAGATTTGGAAGACTATGGGTGTGTCCCTGAAGAGGCAGTAGTGTAGCCAGTGGAGATCCAAAAGTTGGAGAAGCCAAAAATGTGGACATCTAAGGAGAGCTGCAGGCAGTGACCAGGGTTACCTCATATACACTATGAGGATTCCTGCTGGCAATGCCACAAAGGTTGGGCTGACCAGGCCAGTGGGAGTGCACATCTTTACATCAGGTACTTGACACAGAGCTACATGACTTAATGTTTGCCCTGCTGGTTTTGGTCTTGCTTTGGTCCCATTAGTTTCTATCCCCTTGTTCCTACCTTTTGGAATGGGAATGTTTATCCTGTGCTACTATAAGTTGCCAGTGTTCAACTTTCTTTTGACTTTTAAAGGAGCTCACATCTGAATGTGCCTTAAGTTTCAGAGAGGATTTTGAACTTGGACTTTTCTGAAATGATGGAAATTATTAAGATTAAGATTTTATTCTTAAAGATGGACTAAATGTATTTTGCATAAAGAGATGCATATAAATCTTTTGGGGTCAGGTATAGAATGCTATAGTTTAGATCAAGACTGTCTCCCAAAAACTTAATGTGCTCATAGGTATGGCTTTTGGAAGGTGACTGAATTATAGGGGTCATAAACTGACTTGCTTTTAGGAAGTGGAGTCTGTTTGAAAGAGGCAGGTCACTAAGAGTGTGACCAGGAAGGCTATTAGGATATACAGTATCTTCCTCCCAGCTCTTCCATTCATACTCATTTTCTGTCTCATTCTCATTTTTTTCTTTTCTCTTGTTTTTTCTTTCTTTCTCTCCATTCCCCCCTCATATCTCTCTCTCTCTGTCTCTGTCTCTTTCTCTTCCTGGCCACTATAAAGTGAATATCTTTCCTTCTCTACTCTTCTACCCTGTCTTCCTGGACTGAAAGGTGAGCCAAAATAAATGTCTCCTCCTTTAAATTTTGACTGTTGGATATTTTGTTTCAATGACGAGGAAAGTGAGGAAGACACATTCATGATTTTTTTTATGAATAGTTTAGGAACAGTACTACATGGCACCAGTGCTGCCCATTTCAATTGAGATAACTTCAAAAAGATAATGAACCTGGTCCAGAGCTGACTTCTTGCAAAAGACCTTGCAACCAATAACTCTTCCAGGTTATGCATTTCTGCTTCCTTCGGGAAAAAAAAAAAATCCCCTGATCATTTGAGGCTCCTACATACTGGCTGTAACTATTTCCACCACTGGGACCTCTGACCCTACCCTATCTCATTCAATGATCTGGTGCACCATCCCTTTCTCTACCCCAAACATGCTGCCATCTTTCTGGATGGTTTCTGTAACCAATGGATAAACTCTTTGGTCATCTTCACTGAGTTCATTTCATTTCAGTGGCTCATGTTTGTGGCAAAACACAGGAGTTGCCCATGCCCAGTAATTTATTGCTACAATTCTAAAATCTTTGACTCAAATGTTCCTCTCTAACCATATCCTATTACTTCATCACTCTAATTCCCTAACTTCATCAACACCTCTGAGCCTTTTTTCCTCCTCAGCCAGCCTAGAGTCTATTAATCATGTTAATCACTCTCTGGTCAATATTTCAATTCCCCTGCTCCACTGTCCTTCTGCCACTCACCCATACCAAACCTGAACTCTGGCTCAAACCAACCACATGTCTTCTTTGCTCCTAAAACTATACAAATGAATGTTACTGGCTTCCCAATCAATCCATGATCTCCTACTCAACAGAGCCCTAAATATTGCCTAGAATCATGATGGATGTTGTCTCAACAGCCTTATTCCTCTTCCTGACCTCAACTGTTTTTCAAAACTTCTCATTTTTCCTCTAAATGCTTTCTATCAATTTATATATTTGTGGTACTGAAGACTGAGTTCAGGGCCTTCACCTTAGGCTACATCCTCAGCCCTTATTTTTATTTTTATTTTTATTTGGGGACAGGGTTTGCTAAGTCACTAAGCTGCTCAGGCTGAGCTAGAACTTGAGATTCTTCTATCTCTGTCTTCCAGAGTACTTGTATTACAACCATGTGCCATCATTTATTCTTAACAGATTTTATCTTCTATTTAACAGAGATGATGGAAACTACCAGATTAGTACTCACTTATAAGCCATTCCACCATAAAATATGATTGTGCCCAGATATTCTATCACAAGGGCTGTCGAGTCCATTGTACTTGAACTAGGCTATTATTTACATTTGAAGTAGGCTCACTTGTAGGAAGCACTCCTAAGGTAAACAGTACAGTGATGAGTATCTCACTGGTGAAAGGAAAATAAAGTAGTATGTTCAGGTTCTTGAAAGATCTCTGTACCCTGAGAATTCTGAAGATTTGGAAGAGTTTTAAAAGAGGGCTGGGGATAATAGCTCAGTGGGGCTGGAAAGATAGCTCAGTGGCATAAGTGCCTGCCTGGCAAGTTTGAGGTCCTGAGTTCAATTCTTGGAACCAAAAATAAAATAAAGTAAAATAAAATAAAGAAGAAAAAACAGATGTCTTACCTCACAAGCATTTAATAAACCTCAATCCAAACATAAAGTTTCTATATGTCAACAGTATTATAAATCTCAATCTAAAAATTATCCCTGATAATTTTTTATAAATTCAAAACCAAGTCAGATGTAGTAGCACATACCACCTATAATCACAGCACTCAGGAGGGTGAAGTAGAAGGATCATTATAGGTTTGAAGTCAGCCTAGGTTACATAGCAAGTTCAAAGTCAGCCTGAATTACATAGTGTATTTTAGTTACCTTTCTTGTTGGTGAGATAAAAAACCTGACACTCAAAGTTAAAGAGGGAAAGGTTTATTTGGCTCATAGTTTATAGAGGTTTCAGTCCATAATCAGCTGTCTGCAAGGCAGGGTGGCACATGGCAGAGGGGCAACAGTTCATGGTGGCTGGGGCAGTGGAAGACAGCAAAAGCAGCAAGACAGCAGGAAACAAACTTCTTTCTGTCCCTTATATTGTATCCAGTCTGTCTGGATTAGGGTGGTGCCAGTCCAATCAGTAGACTGATGCAATAATCACTCACCCTTAATCCCATTACTCTTAATCCCAGCATTACACTACCAATTAATCACAAACTCAGCCACTTCTGAAAAAAGTCCACTCCCCACAATGACTGCATAAGGCTTTAAGGGGACATATAGATACAAACCATATTATAGTGAGATCCTACCTCAAAAAAAAATTAAAACCAGTGATAGAATAGTGTTACTATCTGTCATAAATTCCAATTAAGAATGCTAAAAGCCCTTTCCCAAGAATTTTTTTCCTTATACCCAACACTGACTCTGTGTGTGTATAATTCTGCTTCTCTCAATGACCATGTGAGATAAAAACTTTTTTGTTTGGTTGGTTTTGGTTTTTTTGAGACAGGGTCTCACTTTGTAGTCCAGGCTGGCCTTGAACTCCTTTATGTATCCCAGGCTGGTCTCAAACCCAGCAAGCCTCCTGCCTCAGTCTCCTGAGCTGCTGAGATTACAGGCATGCACCACCATACCCACACTAAGAACTACTTTTTTTCCATTTATAGCTGAAAAAATTGAAAAGTAATTTTTCCAAGGACCAACAGAAAGTAGCAGAGGTAGAGTTTAAACATAGACCCTGAAAGCAAACTAATCTATGTGGTTGGCAGAGCAGTTGTTTGTTTGTTTGATTTTAGTTTTTTGGTTGTTGTTGTTTTGTTTTTTGAGACAAGATCTCACTATGTAGTCCAGACTGGCCTTGACCTTACTACACAGCCCAGGTAGGCCTCAAATTCATAGTGTTCCTTCTGTCTGAGCCTCCCAAGCACCGGCATTACAAGCCTGCACCACCAAACTGAGCCTGGCATAGTGACTATTAAGAAAAACTTTTGGCTGGACCAAGCAGCACACATCTATAATCCCAGACACTAGGATGGCTGAGGCAGGAAGATGGCAAGCTCAAGAAAAACCTTGGTAATTTAGCAAGGCCCTGTCTCAAAACAAAAGAATAAAAGGGGTTAAGGACATAGCTCAATAGATAAAGTGCTTGTGTAACATGATGCTCTGAGTTCCATTCCCAGTACTAGAGAGGGGGAAAGTGAGACACAACACTGTAAAACATTCTTGTTTTTTATGCTCCCATATACAAACATGAGGCTCTATCAAATATTAATATCATAGCATATCTCATATTCATTCCCTCATTCATATCAGAAAGCAGTAATAGATAAGAGGGGAGATTCAAAAGTTAAGCCATACAGATTAAAATCCTAATTTAACTACTTTCTTTGATGTGTAACTTTAAACATTTATAAACTTCCCTAAATTCCATTTTCTCAGCTAAAAAAGTTGTGTGTGTGTATATATATATATATTATATATATAATATATATATATAATATATATATATATCTGTAGTTGCCACCTTACTAGGTTCTCCCAAAGATTTACATAACATGTGAATGCACTTAGCAGTGGACTTGCTACATAGTAAATCTCAAAAGAAAAAAAAAAAGTTAGCTGCTCTAAAAATTACTGAAAATGTTTGAGCCCTGCACCTACTAGATGCTAGGCAGAGCACTGGGTTCCAGGGCTGTGCCATAACTAAGGCAAGGCTGTCCCTGCCCTAATAGATTTCGCAGACTACTGAAAAAGTCAACCTTAAAGAAAGAAACAAGCCTAAAAATAAAATTCTTGGACTTTTGGTGAAGTACCAAGAAGGGAAACACACTTATACTGAGGCAGAGGATAATGTGGAGGAAGCTGGGTAATCAAGGAAGGCTGCTCTGAGGAAACATTTTGGCTGAGAGTAGATGTTTGAGAATTATCTTTTTATAAAAAGAGCTGGGGCACAGAGACAGGCAGAGGGAAGATCTATACAAAAGAAAACTTGTCATATTGGAGAAATTTATGGTACTCAACCTGAAAAGCGTGATGATCAGTGAGCAGGGGCTAGAGAGGGAGGCAGAGGCTGCTGCCTCAGCATAAGCGTAGATGTGACAGTAAGTGCAGTAGGAAGGCACTACCCTGGGAGGTAGCTTGGCCTTATTTATTAGTTAGATTACTCTGGCTGCTGTAATGAGACTGTGTTAGAAGGTGAGCATGGAAACAAGCCAGCAGGCAGCAGACAGACATCCTGTGAAGAGAAAAGAGTGGCTGAATTAGAAAGCACAGGGAAGGAAGGATCTGAAATATTCTAGAAGCCCAGCCGACAGGCCAAGCTGATGGTTTAAACGCAGTAGGGCAAGACGAAGGATGACTTTTAGGCATCTGAACAATGAGTGAACAGTAATGACAATGCGAAGGGGAAGGCTGGTGGATGGACAGGAAGAAGGGATCATGAATGAGGAGTACAAATTTCAAAGTTTGAATGGGAAACTGAGAGACCAATTTGGGATTGTGAAGCAGCAAGCAGGGAAAACAGGAAGGCCTGAAAGTGCAAGTCTGGAACCTGAGAAAGAGTGGGAGTATACAGACAAGAGTCATCTGCATCTATGGGATATTAAAGCCCTGGAACTGGATAAGTTCATTCACAGAGAGAATATGATGACAGGAGGTACTGTGAGAAAAAAGAAATAACGAGAAACCAGGTTGGCAATCTAAAACCAAACATGGTTATTCAGCACACGTTGAAAACACATAGAACTGCCCTCAAACACACAAGCAACAAATGCCTATAGTACAAATAAAATTAACACACAGTCTCTTCAAGCCATTAAAAGAATAAAATTTTCACTTATAATTTCTTCACCAAGTTCTTATATATTTGAAACATAAGAAAAACAAATTTTTAAAGATCTCTGGACTGTGTCTTAGGGATCCTTGCCTTTTAAGAGCAAGAAGCAATTCTCCCCCCTCCTGCCACATACACAAAAAAAAAACCCCACTAAAAAGTAGCCCACTTAAAGTTCAAATCTTCAAAAATCTTACATTCATATGTTCTCTGTAAAAATTCTGCCTCAAGATACAATTTTCCTTCCTTCTAAATGAAGATGCAATGTTATATTTTATTACAGTTATTGTTTCATCTTGAAAGATAAAAATGTCACATAAAGCTGAGCATAGTAGGTCACACCTATAATCCCAGCACACTGGGAGACTGAGACAAGAGGATCACAACTTCAAGACCAGCCTACGCAACTAAGTGATTTAGTGAGGCCCTGTCTCAAAACTACGGGATTGGAATACAGCTCAGTGCAAAGACCCTGGGTTCAATCCCTAGCAGTGCCACAAAAAAAAGTTACATGACAGATGTAAAATATTCAAAATGCTCAAGGACTTTTAATTTTTAAAAATAAGTGTACCTTCTAAACCATCCAAAAGCTGATAAACAGGGAGATGAAAAGGATAAAATTGCCATGAAAAGTATTATAGCTACCCCCTAAATGAAACCACTTTAAAGCTATAATTCTACCTCTAGGTATCTGCCACACTAAAAATCCACTCTGCCCTTCAGACTTACATTATAACTAGAGCTACCAAACTGAAATTACAGCTGTAAGCATAATTGGAACACTTCATATTTTTCAAAGATTCCCTATATGACACAAGGGATAACACATAAGAAGGAAAGCCAATAACATTTGCCAAAAATGTTCTCCCAGCTGTTCAAGTTAAATCAAGACTATAATTCTTTGAGATCATAAGCCTCACTTTGTAAAATTCTTTCTTTTCAGATACTGAAAAGAAAGAATGTCATGATTTTTAAGAGACTGTTACTCCACTTTATAATATAGCTATCTAGAAGGCTACCAACAAGATCACATGAATGGATGGATAATGAACATTCATTTGTTCATCCATTCAGCATTCATTCATTCATTCAGCCCAGGTGCAGTTCTGAGCCCTGAAGATATATTGATAGAAAAAGTCTCACACTTTAGGGTCAAAGAAGAAGACAAAAAACCAAAATATAAATATATATTACCAAGTGTTGGTAAATAAAGCAAGGCAAAGAAGACTGAGAAATGGAGAATATTTTACAGAGTGGTCAGACTGAGATTCCATTTAAGCAGACACCTGAAGATGGAAAAGCTGCAGGAAAGGAGATCTTCAAAAACAAAGGTACTGAGGGTGGGGTATGCCCAAAGTTTTAAAGGAATAGCAAGGAGACTGGTTTGGCCTGGAAGTTAGGACAGTGTGGTAGGTAGCCTGGTAGGCCATAGCAAAGATTTCAGGTTTTACTTTAAGAGAAACTAGCTCTATGCTAAGCAGTGGTACAACCTGACTTTTTAAAAGGATCACAAAGGCAACACAAGTTCCTACTCAATAAAACTACCACAGCTCTCTCATAATCAATTGCAAGTTAAAGGAAAGTGTTCAATAAAAGTTTTAGTCTGGGGGTCAGGGATTTAGCTCAGCAGCATAAGTGCCTGCCTGGCAAGTTCGAGGTCATGAGTTCAATCCCTTGTACCAAAAAAAAAAAAAAAAAGGTTTAGTCTGTAGCATTTTTGCAAGAAAATATATGTATACACGGAGGGAAAAAAGACTAAAAATGATAAATTCCAAACTGTGGTTCACTATGGTTTGTGAGTTTATGGGTTTTTATGCTTTTAAGGTTTTTGTTTTTGCCTTTATTATGAATTACTTTGTAATTTTTAATGTTATCTTTAAAACAAAAACCCACTGCATCATGAGACGACCCTAGCTTGAAATCTTCAGTATGAAAAAACAACGTGGGGAACATATTTTCCAAAAATTACCACACTTCCGCAGTTTGTCTGACATGAACTACTGCACAAATGAAGCGTGGCCCCGCGTATTAAGGTCGCAAAACCAACTTGGTTAATATGTTTATCATTATATAGTAACTCTGTCTTCTAAAACATCTCCAATACCATCTTTCCCAGGCAGCAATAGAGGGGCCTTTTTCATTCATTTGCGAAGTTTCTTCTTTACCGCTTCTGGATTTTTCCACTGTATGTCTCCTAGAAACAAATTAAGCTCGAATAAATTGTTCCAGCTAACGAAGTGCATTTTTGGCTCTTTCTCCATGATTGAGAACTATCCGCCAAAGTACCAATTGTTTTAGGATGCTTTTTTCTCTTAGTTTTGAAATAGTGCAATACTCAGTTACCACAAATAAAAACATCAGGAAGACCACATATAAGAACACGTATATAAATGGAAACTACATTGTTGAAAATGTGTGGATGCCTCATGAATAAACATTTAGGATATATAGATAAACATACACTATGTGTCCACGGACACAGATAAAAGCAGAAAGGCATATGCCCTCTCTCCCCCTCTTCCTAACACCCCCCCAACCCCCAGCACAGAGCAGTTTCATGCAGGGCTCAAGCCCAAAGCAATCTCCACACAGAAACGCAAACCATGAAATTCAAATGACTCAAACTCTCACTTGCCACCTAAACCCGCATCCCACCCACTCCTCCATCACTCCCAACTACTTCTCTGACTAAAACTCCCAAACTGGGAAGGCTTAACAAGTCTCCGAAACTCTTCTCACGCGCCTTCCGGAGCACCCGGACACCCAGGGTTCACGTGCATTGCTTTCCTATGAGTAAACAAGGCCCCAGAAGTCGGGATTCTACCGTACCCCAGCGGTTCGAGTCCGGCTCAGCTGCCTGTGCGGAGCAGCTGACGAGCTTTACACCAGCGGCATGGGCTGCCCCATCCCGGCAGCAGGAGGCAGCGGCCCGACGGCTCAGCGCGCCTCCTAGGGCGCCCCCTCCGCCTCCACCACGCCCTTTCGCCCTTTCGCCGCTGGGCGGCCCGCGGGGCACAATGACCCCCAGGGGCCAGGGCGCGCGCCTGGAGCCGGGGTTGCTGACAGATGGGCGCGGGGCAGGGCTTCGGGGGGGAAGGGGCGGAGCCTCCCAGCATGGGGGTGCTGGCGGCTGACAGAAAGAGGAGGGCAGCGCGCCGAGGGGAATGACGGAGCCCACAGGCCGGGCCCCTTGGCCAGGCCTGGCGGGAAGGAGCTTGCGCAGACACAGGGGCTGACAAGCGGAGAGACACACAGACACCGGGGACTGACAGCTGCGGGAGCACTCGGGGTCGGCCGGCGGCGGAGGGCGCTCACCTGGCAGCGGCAGCGGACGCTGCGCCCGGGGCCGAGCCGCTCTCCCCGCGCCGCGGGGCTGCCTCCCGGCGGGCGGGCGACTGAGCGGCCCACGCAGGCCCCGCAGAGGCGGCGGCGGCGGCAGCGCCGGAGCCGCAGACTGCTGAGCGGCGGGGACGCAGCTGCACCAACCGACTCCGGGCCGCTCGGCTCTGCTCGGTGGCACTCGGAGGCATTCGGCCCCGCTCGGTCTCGCTCGGGTCCATTGGGGGCGTGGTCGGCGGGGGTCCCCCGCCCAGGTCGCCTTAGGCGCCGTGGGGCGGGGCTTCCGAGCGGGCGTGAGCCCCCGACGTCGCGGGGAAGCGGACCTTGGCCCTGGCGCATGCGTAGGGCTCTTCGCCGCTTGGAGGCGGGAGGAGACAGCGGCTGATTCTGTGGTTTCAGACGTTCCCGGCTTTTGTACTCCATAACCTGGTCTTCTTAGCAGACCACCTAAGGAAGACCACAACAGGCTATGTCTTCAAACAGAGATAGGCTACACAGGGACTCTGTCGGTCCCGTTCCGCTCTCCCCAATGCATGCTTTTCCAACAATGGGGATTGATCTTTGTTTTATACCACCTAGGCTTCACTTTTATTTTTAATATCCTCTTGTTCCTTAAAAGTAATAATAGCCTGAACAAACTTTCAGTCACCACTTCCTTAACATTATTAAATCTTCACGTACTTGAGCTTTCAGGAGTCAGCTTTCTTGGTTACAATTGTGCTGTCCTTTCTTCCAGCACGTGCGATGAGGGTGGGCCTGTTGCTGAGCTGTCACACGTTCCAAGCACGCTTTTTCTTATGGAACCCAAGTTTATGGCATATAGGGTCAGAAAGTGGTCCCCATCTTTAGAATCCTGTAATTACAGCTCTGCGGTCTGACAAACCTGGGTCCAAGTCCCAGATACACATTAATCTGGAAGATTAATAATTAGCTGATTGACTGGGTTTACCCATCATCCATAAAAGGGCAATAAAATATTAGCAACTATGCAATAGGATAAGTGAAAGGATTTAATGACAGCATATATGAAGCTTTCTGCATACTGCCTTGGTGTTCAATAACTAACTTTAATTCGAGAGTGCATTAGGTAACCTTCAGACTCTGCAAACATACATAAATATGAGCAGTGTGTTTAATTTAACATGTCGAGTCAAACACACCCAACTTCCCTCCTAACTTGCTTCTTGTACAGTCTTCTCCCACCTGAGTTAATGTCAACTCCATCCTTCTAGTGACAGAGGCCAAACCACTCTGGTTATCTTTGACTCCTCTCTTCCCATCATATCCATTAGCAAAGCTTTTCAGCTCCGCCTTTAAAATTCTTTCTTCTTTTCCGTGAAATATTGTAATAAGTCTCTTCACTGTTCTCCCTTATTTGACTTGCTCAGCACGGCAGGCAGATGGATCCTGTTAAAACCTCTCTTCCTCTAAAACATCCAACAGTATGCCATTTCATCATAAAATAATTCTTTTTTCCAGGGCCTTCACCTCCTTTGTGATCTGTCCTCTGTCCACTTACCATTCCCTACCTCTAACTGCACCTTCTTCCTCTCCCTTATTCCTCAGCCAGCCACACGAGATTGTGTCCTATCCCTGGAACATGTAGGCTCACTCCTACCTGAGAACCTTTGTACTTGGTTTTTCTTCCCCCAGATATGAGAAAAATTTGTGCCTTCACTCCAAATTTCTACTTATAAGTCACCTTCCCAGAGAGACTTTGTTACATACTCTACTAAACCATCAAATCTCACCACTTACCACTCTATTACTCCTCATTCTGCTTTACTTTTCTTCCTAGCCCTTGTGCCCTAAATATTATCTCTAATGTCCCTGAGGGCAGGAACATTTTTTTCTCATCTATAAAATCAAGGACATGGACATGCTCAGGTACTTAATATTTCTTGTGAATGAATGAGAATATATAGGATATGTTGCTCCAGTCTTTATTTACTTGGTAAATTTTTCCAAGCACTTACTCTGATCCAGAAACCTTCAAACATGCAGAGATAAACAAGGAACTCTCTTAATCTCTGAGGAACTCAGTATTTCAGAAAAAGAAATATACTTCTGTTGGAGGTATAGCTCAATGGTAGAGTATATACAAGAGGCCCTAGGTTTGATCCCTAGCACTGGATGGGGGTGGAGGGGGGAGATCAGAAATATTCTGGAAGGAAATATGTAACACTAGATGGATATGCCACCTGCTTCAAGGGGGCATAATTAAGAGTGTATAGGACAGCGTTAGAAGGCTTTCCAGAGATGACATTGGGACTGGTCCTGAGGAGTTGATGAGAAATAGAGTCCAGGGAGGAGAAGCAACATATATTTAATACCAGATAGAGGATACATCACAAATACTGTCCACCAGAGAGGGCAAGTTGTTTTTTACTCTAAAAGATTAAGTTAAACAGATTCCAGATGATTCCTATAATGTCATTTACACTCACATTTTGAGAAGCTTTCTTAAACAGGAAAGAAACTGCCAGAAATACCATTCATATGAGGTAATTATCCCAACCTGAGTTCTATGGAAATGGACAATATCTAAGAACTTTTTTGTGTCAGGGTTCAGAGGCAAAGAACAAATACCAGTTTGCTAGCTGCAAGTACCAGTAATCCATCTAGTCAATTTATTTAAAACAGGGAATGTTAGAACTTTGTAAGAGGGGGAGAGTGCTAATCTCTCAGAGGCCAAAGGTAAAACCTAGCAGAGCTTCTGGGGGATCAAAAGCAGAACAAGGGAATATAATGAAACTCTTCCTAAAAATCTGTTTTCTCTGCTTTCAGAACAAAATGAGAAATGTATAATAACCACAATTCTACAATTCTAACTACATAGAGAAAGACTAAAACCCCCTAACTAATCCAATTTCAAAGTTCCAAAGAAAAGGCTTTAAACCAATCCAACTTGAATCAAGTATCTTCTTTCCCTAGAACAATCATGACCTCCTTGTATGTCATTAAGGTCACCTGGAACTCATCTCTCTGGATCAAAGAATGGGCAGTTACCAGGAAAGAGGGTGAGAAATTGTATGATTGAGGTGACAGCTCAGTAGAAGTCCACACAGAGCCACGGGTTCCATTTGGTGGCAAACTCCCTGATAATGACACAAGACATAATTGTTGAGTTCCTGAATTCTATACAAAGGAGGCCTATTTGGGGATAGCAATCAGAATAGGAAAATGTCCTTATCCTAACCTCCAAAAAAGATGATTGCCATATGCTTTCTGAAGGCACATCATAGGTTCCCATTTCCTTACAGCTTGGAAGTGGGAGTGGCCGTGTGACATGCTTTGGTCAATAAGAGGTGAGTGGAAGTACATAACTCCCAGGTCCACAGTAGGATCTTGATGAAGCAGTCATATACCTGAGTTGTGATCTGAAAATATGGTGAGTACTACTGGCTAGTACCAGCCAACAGAAAGGGATCTTCAATATGAGAAATGGTGCCTCAAACCTTAGTAACCATGTGAAACGAAATTCAATTTATTTGGTGCAGTCCGTCAGTTGTTAGCTACAGTTGAGAGAAGGTATGTTTTCAAGTGTGCTGGAAATCATGGATCATGAACAATATGTTTCGTTGGAGTTGTGATTGTGCTGCTTCAGTTTCTAGCTTTTTGTTTGCCCCTTTCAAGAAATGTCATCATGGGAGATGAAAGTTCAATCTATGGTTATGATCCTGAGTCTGAGGTTCAGAGTTCTCAGTGGAAATCATTCAGCTTTCCTTGTGCAAAACAAAAAATTATGTCAATCGTGCTCCAATATCAAGGTGATATCAGTTGTGTTTTTAAACCCTGATGTAATGGTATAAGCTGGATCTACACAGGAGCATTACGGTGAACTCTGAGTGTTATGAGGGCTTACTAGGCAACAGTGTGCATAGAAATGGCCTGAGAAATGGGCTAGTGGATTTTTTTTTTTGGTACCTGGAGTTGAACTCAGGACCTTGCACTTGCTAGGCAGGTGCGGGCTAGTGGCTTTATCCATCATTTTGACAATGCTCTGTATCACACATCACTTCTAGTATGGCAACTCCTGTCAAATACTATGGTGTATCCTCATCCATTTTATTCACTGAATCTGCCACAATATGACTTCTGGTCAAAAGTCAAAATGACCATGGCAGATAAACACTTTGAATCCAAGTGTGATCCAAGGAAGGGGAGTATTATGGAGAGGATTAATGATAATGTGCCTTTTATTGTAATAATTTCAAAAATGTAAACACCAGAGTTTCAAATCATAGTTTTAAATCACTTCTCCCATATTCCTAGCAGCATTGTTCACAACAGCCAAAAGAAGAAAACAACCTAAATGTTCATTGACAGAAGAATGGAAAAACAAAATGCAGTGTATGTGCATGATGGACCACTAGACTTGGAATGAAATTCTGACACATGCTATAACATAGATGAACTCTGAGGAAGTCATGCTAGGTTAAATAAACAAACCATTGAGAAAAAACAAAATGCTATATGCTTTCACTTAAATAAAATATCTAGAACCATCAACTTCATATAGACAGAAAATGAAGTGAAAGTTTTCAGGAACTGAGAGAGGGGAAAATGGGAAGTTATTGCTCAATGAATACACAGTTTCAGTTTTGTAAGATGAAAAAAACGCTCTGGAGATTTGTTGCACAACTATATGAGTATGCTTAACACTAGTAAATTGTTAAAATGGTTAGTATGGTAAATATTATGTTGTTCATATTTAACTGAAATATTTTTAAATACAGTAGAAAAGATAAAATGTAATAATGAAAAATAGTTGACTGATCCAAAAAGAAGAAAAAGAGAACAAGAAAAGAGCAAAACCCAAGTAGGGCAAAGAGAAAACAAGTAGAAAGATTGTGGGTATAAGTTGTTGAGAGTCATATCTCTAATAATATCATGTAAATGAACTAAATAGTCTAATTAAAAAACCTGATAGACTGATTTTAAACAAAAAAGACAATTATTTGATGTTTAACGTAAGTTAAAAAGATAAGATGGAAATATTCTAGTAAATACTTCAATAAGAAATAATACCTATCTATACAAAAAACATGACAAGAAAAAAAAAAACCATGGGCCGACCTGTCATGACCACAAATGCAATAAACCTAAATAAAATATTAGTAAATAAAATACAGCAATAAAAATAACAAATCATAACCAAGTGTGCCATGTTCTAGAAATATAAACATTTAAAAAATCAGAATTGCTGAACTTTAAAAAAAATTGATAGTAACAATTTGTTGACAAATTTGTAAAGCAGCCGACAAAGACAGCAAGAAATGGAAAAATTAAAGATGTGTCATTCTTGCATATACATATAAATATTGAAAATAAACTTCAACTCCAGCAATGGTATTCCAGGAAAGTAAATATTAAGATTACTCAACAAGTAATTCACCACATTAATAAAATCATAATTATCCTAGTAGATACAATGTGGCATCTGAACAAATATAACTATTCATTAACAAAAAGCAATTTCTTGGATTAAAAAGCACTAAACATCCCCAAACCATAATAAAGACATACTCAATAGTAAAATACTAAACATTATCCCTTGAAATTGAGAATGAGACATAGATGTCCACCATCACTACTTCCTATTCTACTATACTAGAGACCTGAACTTTACAGTAAAATAAGAAAAATAAAATTGCATAAGGAATTTGAAAGTTAGAAAACCATTATCTGTAGATATTATTGTATATGTAAGGGGGAAAGTATTCATATTGAAAGTAACATTATTTTAGCAAAACTATTTGATATAAAATTAATATGCCAAAATCAACTTTATTTGTATAATTCAGGAAACAGTTTTTAAAAGATGCTTTCTTTAAATTAGGTGAGCTAACTTATTCAAAGTCACATGACTAGCAAAGGGAGTATTTGGGATTTAATCTCAGCTGTGTGGTTCCAAAGCCCATCCTCTTGTTATACTATACTGTCTCCTAATGGTACCTTACTTATCTTTTTTTTTCAATGTTTAAAATTAGTATATTATCATTGTACATAGTAAATGCATTCATTGTGAGAAAATTGGTACATATACATATCACATTCAACCCAACCAGAAGCCCAGCAGGGTTCTTACCCTTGGCATTTATTCTTTTTTATTTTCTCTTCATTTCCTCCCATCCTGTACCCCCAGATCCCTTCCCATCCTTTCAAAAAAATCAACACTTTGATTCATTGACCCTTTGTATTATATTTTAATCTCTACATCATTAATTTATACTCTGATCTTTACTTTCCATGTATTAGTTTCAGATTTGCATTGCTCTTATCTCTCTAGGTCCTTTGAGATGTATTATTATTGGGTGATTTATTAGGGAATACTCCATTTATGTGTATAATCTTCCCTCTGAGAACTATTTTCATTGTGTCACATAGGTTTTGGGATGTTGTACTTCCAATGTCATTTGATTCTAGGAAATTTCTCATTTTTTCCCTGATTTCTTCATGATCCACTTATTATTTAATGCTACATGCTTGCATAGTTTCTGTGGCTTCTTTTGCTGTTGATTTCCAGCATCATTCTGCTATGATTGAGAACATACCATTGTTCATTTCAATTCTTCATACTTTATGGCATACAACATGGTCTGTTTGGGAAAAACTTTGGTGAACCGTTGAGAAAAATGTGTATTCTCTTGTTGGATGAAACACTCTGTGGATATCTGTTAAGTCCATCTGTTCAGTGGTGTAGAACTCTAATGTCCGTCTGTTTCTGTGTCTAGTTGACCTAACTGTGAGAGTAGTGTTGAAGCCCCTCTCCCTGCTTGTATTTATATCTATCTGTTCTTTTAAGTCCAGGAGTTTTTGCTTTATGAAATTGGGTTTGCCAACCTTTGGTGCATAGATATTTACAACTGTTATCTCTTCCTGTGAAATTATTCCCTTTATGAGTATGTGGTGGCCCTCTTTCTCTCTTCCGACCAGTTTTAGCTTGAAATCTGATGAAACTGAAAATAGATAGCTACTCCTGCTTGTTTTCAGGCTCCACTTAAAAGAGAGCACTGTTTTCCATGCTTTCACTTTCAGTCTGTGGGCTTTCTTTTAGATAAAGTGTGTCTCTTGTAGCTAAAATTTTGGTCACTTTTTGTTTTTTATTCCAATCTGTCCACCTGTGACTTTTCATTGAGGAGTTGAAGCATTACTATTGTAAGGTGTTTATTGAATCCTGTCATTGCATTATCTTTCCAATTGGATGCCTTTGGTTTCTCCTTTTGCTTAACTACTCTCCCAGGTACCTGTATACTTTCAGCACTGATGGCCTCTCTATCTCTAGGATTCTACAAGAACTTTCTTCGGTGCTGATTTAGTGGCCACCTATTCCTTCAGGACTTCTTTGTCATGAGAAGCCTTTACTTCACTGTCAGTTTGGAAGGCTAATTCTGCAGGACATAAAAGTCTGGCTTGGCTGGGGATTTAGTTCAGTGGTTCGATCACTTGCCTGGTAAGTACAAGGTTGTAAACTCAATCCCTGCTCCAAAAAAAAAAAAATAAAAAGTCTGAATGACAGTTTCAAAGGAAATAATTTCTTTTGGGACTTGAAAAACTTCACTCCAGGCTCTCCAGGCTTTTAAGGTTTGTGCTGAGAAATCTGATGCTGTTCTGATGGGCTTGCCTTTCTAGGTTACTCACTATTTTTCTCTAACAACTTTATTATTCTCTCCTTTTGTTAAATGTCTGGAATTTGGGTCATTGTGCTGCAGAGAGTCTTTTCTGATTGTCACTATTTGGGGTTCTATATGCCTCTCATACATAAATTTTTTTTCTCTAGATTTGGAAGCTTTCCTGCTATCATCAGTGAATACATTTTTTACACTTTTTGAATTATTTTCTAACTTTCCCCTTATTTCTATAATTCTGAGGGTGGTTTTTACTTTTGAGTCATCTAGCTGATATACCTTTACATTTAGTAGGTGTTAAACAACTACTACATGCCTGTAATTCCAGCACTTGGGAGGCTGAGGCAGGAGTGAGTCAAAGCCCAGCATGGCTACAAAGTGAGTTCAAGGTCAACCTGAACTGCTTAGCAAAACCCTACCTCAAAAACACAAAAAAGTTCTCATTTTAATGCATATAGTTATGCTCTATACTTCAGGGTGATAGTTATATTCATTATTTTTTATTCTTGATTGTGGTAGTGATTTCACAAGGACCTGGACACATCAGAACTCACACCATGTATTTTAAATATGTGTGATATAGTCCATGTCAACCATATCTCAATAAAACTGGGAAAATATTGTTTTAAATCTCTTCTACTGTTTTCCCTACTTAACACTCTAAATTCCATCTATGTTGTTGCAGGTAAATCTGATTCATGGCTTTTCACTAGGAATTCTAAGTTTTGAAACTACAAAGTTTTCTAACTCATCTCTCAAGGCTTCCTTTGCTTCCACTTATCTCCTACCCATGAATATCACTATCACCAATAACATCCTTTTGTCTTCTTATAGATCTGAGCTAACTTTCTCAGCTTTATTCCCAAGAGTGAGAGCTGCCCTTCCTTGTACTTAATTTTACTAATGAAAACTACCTCCTTATTTTATAGAGAGGCTAAGCAAGTTGATATGCCTTCCAGCTAAACCTGAGCGTTTTGTCTCTTCGTTTGTGTTTCTGAGCCTGTACACTGCAAAAAGACAAATGATGAACCTCTTTTCTCAGGGTTCCCCTACTACATCCACTTAGTACTGATGTAGCAGTTGTTGACAAATAATTCTTCAGGCTATGGCACAAGCTTTGGTCATTTCCTAGCAACTTAACACATGGAATTTCTTGTTTATTTTTACTTGTGCTTTTTTGAAATGCTGTTTTGGAGGAGGGGTTCAGGTTAATGACAGGGGTCTTCCCTGGACATTCTTTGGTAGTCCTCTAAGATTCCACCCACATGAAGGGACTGATCCGTGGTGCTTGGATCAGTGTCAAAAGCAGCAAGGAATCCAGTGACTCAGCTAGTCACTCAGGGACACTTTGTTAAACAAGGCTACGGGAAGGAAGTCATTATGCAGACAGCTGGACTGTAAAAAACAAAAATATTCTACACACCAAACTCTACAGAGCAGTGTGGCTGAGCATCCCATGACTCAACAGCCCTGCTTCTGCTACGTGGCTCACAGCTCAGCGTACGTGGCACATAGCCCTGGCTCACTACTGGCTGTTTCTCTGAGTCTCTTGGAAAGACAACAGGGTGGGGACCCCAGGAAAATATGTGACCGTATTTTTTTCCCATCTTGCTGCTCTGTTGTTTTTCTCATTGTCTCCCTTATCCTGACTCTTTCTTTTAACCCTCTTACCTTAAACAAACCAACCAAACAAAAAGCTGGAATTGAGTATTTCACTCATGCCAGCGACTTGGCAAGAACACCAAAAGGTCAAAACACTGGCACACTAGGCAGGCCCTCCTGAGTCAGGCGGCCATGGAGATACAAGTCTTATTCCCTGGGGCAGGATCCAGAAGCATATGGAGAGTCCAGGGGTAGCAGCAAAGGACAGAAACTTCAAGGTGGAGGCCACATCATCTAAGACGTGGCTTTGGGCACTCAGTAACCTTTACTAGAGCCCTATTATGTGTCAGATACTGATCTTGGGATGTCAGTGAAGACAGAGCAAACATCTCGTCTTCACAGGGCTTACATTCTTCTGGAGGGAGACAAACACTAGACATCATCTAGAAGTAAGTTAGATAGCACAAGAGAAAGTAATTAGTGCTTCTGGAAAAGACTAGAGCAGGGAAAGGTGACTGGATGTGGTCACTGAGAAGGTGACACTCAAATGAGTAGTTGTGAGGGAGGTGAAGGAGGTAGCCCTGTGGATATCTGGAGACAGAGCATTCTAGGTGGAGGATGCACTAGCAGAAAGGGGTGGTGCATCTGCAGCTTTGAGGAGCCATGATTGGGTGGATGGCAGCTGCAGGGCAAATAATGGGGCAAATGAGACAGGAGGCCTGAGAAGTGGGAAGCATGGAAGAGCGGTAACTGGGAGCCATTGAGGGTCTTGAGCAGAGCTAACTTCGGTTTTAACAGCATCCCAGTGTTAGATGACAATGACCTCTGACTACACGATGCAAGTGGAGAGTAACATAAAGCTGCCAACCTCGCCAAACACATTGAATTTTATGGAGCCAATGAAAATGATTTTGGAATACAGCTAGAAATGTACAAAGTATTGACAAATCATGATCAGTTAATTTTAGGTTGGAAGAAAGTTGGTAACCAGGGAGCAGTTTCAAAATAATGTAAGTAAGGCTTGAGAGAATCCATTGGGAAAAACTAAAGGACCCCATCTTTGGAAAGACTGTTGTACATTTGAAAAAATATAATGTCGCTGGGGATTTAGCTCAGTGGCCCAAGCACTTGCCTGGTAAGTGTGAGATCTTGAGTTTGATCCCCAATACCAAGAAAAACAAAACAAAATAAAAAATATAATGTCATGGGCTGGGGGTTTAGCTCAGTGGCACAAGCGCTTGGTTGGCAAGTGTGAGGTTGTGAGTTCAATCCTCAGTACCAAAATAATAATAATACTAATTCCACATGAAGAATTGCGTACCATTAGCAATCTTAACATACACACTGTTTTCAAATCATTTAATTATTCTTACCTGTGGTTTTGCCCAATCTCCATAATTTTGTCCCATGTTCAGGGCCAGACAGGGATCTCTTTGAGGTTTCTTTATCCAGCATTGGTGCCTTTATTTGACACTTAGTCTCTCTGTTACCCTATTATATACCACATATATTTTTTCAAGATCCAGCATAAGTTGATTTTCTCTATTTATTACATATTTGTTCGTTTATTCTGCGGTGCTGGGATCCATTCCAGGGCTAGACAAAAGTTCTATCACTAAGTAGACCCTTGTTTTAATCTTTCCTGTATGATGTTTTTGAGCATCTACAGTATCTAAGTGTGTGTGTTGGGGGCACCGTGCTGGCCCCTTTTTGAGCTGCACAGAAGAAGAACTGATCCAAAAGCATGGGAGGTGAGGAACATTCACTAGTCCTGAAAGAACTTTTAGGACACAGAAAGTTCTACTTCATACAGTGGTTAATGATCTTTCAGCATTCTTCTCTAGACTAGGAATCACAAATGAATTCCAAAAAGGCTCGGCATTCTCCTATCTTTCCTGGGAGGGCATTTAGAGGCTGGAACTGCCCAGCCCCCTACCGCACTAGTAAGCAATCTGCCCAAGCCTGTTCAGGCCTCAGCTGGCAGCAAAGGCTTCTTTGGCAGCGGAAGTCTCCTGAGCTACAAGTAGAAGATCCGTAATCGCAGCCAGGGCCAATCCCACAAGGTTGGGAGAAGAGGTCCTCAGGGGCTGCACAGCTGTGGCAACAGCAACCCAGATAGCAGCCCAGGGCAGAAAGCTCTCCAGCTGGGGTGGGGGGGTGACCAGCCGGGGTTTCCTTCCCCAGTCCTCGCCTCTCCCCTAGTTGGAAAACGCTGGTCTATCTGCCCATGACTGCACTTGGTGGTTGATCTTCTGCAGATGCTCCAGAGGGTAGAAGCTATCTTGATCTAAGGGAGAGGGAAGGCCTGGCACCCCCTGGCTCTCTCCTCACCAGCACTATTCATCTTCTCCAGGGCTTACTTCTACTGGAACCCAGAAGGCTTTTTCTGGATACCTAAGGACTTCATTTTCTCGGAGAGCAGGGAACTCCACAAAACACTCTCACGTCGCTCCAACTCCAGTAGTAAACCTCTCCCAAGTGGCTCTGCACAGCCATGGTACAAACAAGTTCCAGTAACTGGAACACTATCCCACCCACTTCCATCTAATTCCACCTTACTCTGTTCACCTGTCTCCTTGGGAAAGCTTTCTATGTGCTTTTGCTAATAGCCTCTTGGCCTTTCTCTGGCTCAGCCTTCATCAGTTTACAACAAAATTACCTGATTGGTGTCTCTTCTTCCCCTCTGAGCCTCCTAAAACTGTGGGATCCCAACTGGATGTGGTGGTGCATGCCTCTAATCTGAGTACTCTATGAGGCTAATGCAGGAGGATCACTAGAATTAGTGACTTAGACAGGTCTAAAAAATAATGTTTTTAAAAAAGTGGGGATGCAGCTCAATGGGAAATGGTTCAATCCTCAGCACTACAGAGAGAGAGAGAGAGAGAGAGAGAGAGAGAGAGAGAGAGAGAGAGAGAGAAAGACCTCATGCCTTGGGTCACTCTGGATATGTCTCAGAGTGACCCCAGGCATGGTGTCAATAAGATCAGAATCTACCTGTAGGCTTTTCCCATCTCTCTTCCTCTGCTAAAAGGGGTGTGAGACTCCTGGGGTTGCTTGGTTTCTTAGAGCAATGGATCTCAAACTAGAGCATCAGAGTCACCTGAGGGGAGCAAAAGGAGGGATTTATTAAAACACTGCCACCCCACCACACCCCCAGAGCCTCTGACTCCACAAATTAGGACTGGGGCCCAAAAATCTTTGCTTTCAACAATTTTGCAGGTACTGTTACTGCTGCTTGTCTAAGGACCACATTTTAGGGATCACTTTCAGGGTTGGAAATGTTGCTCAGTGGTTCAGCACTTACTGAGCATGTGTGAGACCCTGGGTTCCATCCCCAGCACTGCAATAAATAAATAAATAAATAAATAAATAAATAATCACCATCTTAGAACATCAGTCTCTTCTTGAGTAAAATGAGAATACTTGCTGATCCCTCTCTTCTGTGTTTGGGAGAATTTAAAGCCACAATGGAAATGAAGAACTCGGCTTGGTGTCTGTACCCAGTAGGTGCTTGGTAGCATTAGCAGCTGCCCCTTGGTGGTGGGCAGAAGATATTCCAGGTATGGTAAACAAGGACAGGAGTAGAGTAGGGGGAGGCCAACTGGTCAGCTGGGCTGGTAGAAGAGCTGAGACCCAGCGCAACAGCCAGGGTATCTCAGTTGCACTGTGGATGTAGCCGGGAGCCATGAAGAGTTCTAGAGCTGCACAGTGACAGGTGGAAGTTGGGCAGGAGGTCATTACAGGCAGCGAGTGCCATGTCCTGGAGAGTTGTCTGCTTGGACAGACAGCTTTGCCCAATTTAGCATCCACAAATAAAAGATATCCAGTGAAATTTGAATTTCAGATGAATAATGCATCATTTTTGTAGTGAGTCCTAAAGATTGCGTGGGATGTACTTATACTAAAAACCATGTGTTGTGTATCTGAAATTCAAGTTTAATTGGTTTCCTTTACTTTTTTGTGCAGGTAACATGCTGAGTTCTTCATTTGCATTATCTGCATTCTTCAAAAACCCGTGGTCCAGACCTAGCCAGTGGCGCAAGAGGCAATAGATCTATTTGTAAACCCTGGCAATACTATCTGCACACCAGTTGCTTGCCTCCCATCCCCCAAGTATGTGTGCTCTGGGAGACAACCCCAGTGTCTGTTATGTTCCTTCCCACATTTATCGAGGCCACCAGCAGTGGTCAAAGAAATGCTTCCAGCAGCCAGTCTTGCTTCTGATGACACATGATCACAGCCATAAGCCTGGGTGTGAGGTTCTACTCACTACATGCTGGGTCAGCCAGCAAGAAAGCAGGGGGTGGGGCACACAAGCTGCAAAGTTCCCTAAAGAAGGAAGTACCCCACTTCCATTCTGGATTAATGAGAAAGCAACAGCTGCCAGTGGCATAGGCCTATCTAGGGTATGTACCCAGGAAGAGGAAAAACTGGCCTCCACTCTTAGCTTGAGAAATGGGCAAACACAGTACCCATGACACTTGCACACTTGAAGGATGCCTCAGAGACGATGATGTAAATCACAAGCTAGAGGACAGTCCCTGCCTCATTCAGTTCAGCTGGGTGTTAGAACAAGTTATACTACCAGGGATTGCCTCTGCCTATCTCTGACCCCGTGATTTACAGTTCTGGAAACAAGGCAGTAGGAAATCCAATTTCTGCAACAATCTTTATATCAACTCTTCCCCCCTAACAAAAAACCATGAAAACAATTTGTGCTCCACTATTAAAATTGTGAGATAAAGCCAGGCATAGTGGCACACACTCCTAATCTCAGTTACTCAGGAAGCTGAAGCAGGAGATTACGTAGCTCAACTCAGGAGTATGAGGTCAGCTGGAGCAATAAAGTAAGCTCCTGCCTCTCAACAAACTAAAAAGGGTGATAAACATTACTGCATAGCTACCGTGCCCTGCACCATGTGCAGCATTTTATTTAGCTCCGTGGTTTTCAGCCTTGACCACACATTACAACCATCTGGAGAGTTTAAATCCCAGTACCTTGATCATCAGTCCATACAGCAAAAACAGAACTATTGATTTAGTTTATGCTGTAAATCTTCACAGCAAAATCCAGCAAAGTAAGTTTTATCACCATTTTGCAGATGAAATTGAGGCTCGAAAGGTAGATGGATTCTGGTATCTGCAGTTCCACCCTGCGACCCTCTCCTTCCTTCCCACTCAGGTTCCTCTGGGAAATTCCTGATGTTTGCAGAGTTTTACTGTTGCAGGCCGTGGTTATATATAAGGCTGTCGGGGACATGCTTCTGGTGTGGCACTGCTCCCAGGCCACCTTGAGACTGCTGTGCTTCCCGGCAATGCTATTCTGTGGTAGCAACTGGACACTGGGTTCAAGATGGGTACTAACATGAGGCTAACTAAGGCCAGTCACTTCCAAACAAGCTCAGTCACTTTGAGTCACAGAAAAATGATGGTGGCCTCTCACTTCTCACAACTACTTTCCCTTCCCCTCCCTTGCCCGATCCCTTCTTCCCTCCCTCCCTTATCCCTTTTCTTCTTCCTCCTCCTTTCTCTTCCTCCCTTGCTCTCCAACATGACTATTGAGCCTGGGGACTCTGCACTGAGCTATATTCCCAGCCCTTTTCTATTTTTTACTTTGAGACAGGGTCTTGCTAAGTCTCTAAGATGCACAGGCTAGGTTGACACTTGCAGTCCTCCTGCCTCAGTTTTCCAGAACGCTGACATAGGTATTAACCACAACGCAGGCTCCTACTGTATTTTTTTATACCTGACTTTTCCGCACCACTCTTCTCAGTGTCCTCGTTCTGTAAACTCCTTCACCTTCTAATCTGTCTCAGGAAATGTCTACAGCAGCCGCACATCCTCAGAGGTTGTCAGAGAAGTCTTTGATCCAGAGAAGACTGCGAACCACAGATCCAAAGGGAAAAGCCGTTCCGTGCTCTAGTCCTTTCCAGTGATACAAGAGGCGACAGATCTGCCCATCCGAGGCCCAGCCCTGCCCTCATCTGGGCACACATCCCTCTGCCTACCTATAAAAGAACGCTTGACTGATTGGGTGAGAAGGTCGGTCACCGTCTGCCCTCTGCTGCCCAGAGGCGGTATTGAGCTCACACTGCGATTAGACCAAGCAGTGGGGAGAAAGGAAGGAAGGAGCAAAGCGTTTATTGAGCTCCTGCTGTATGACAGACATTGTGCTGAGCCCTGGAGCGTAAGCATGTCCGTGATTTGCCCTTACGGAGTTCACATTCAAATAAATAAATAAGAAGCCATTCAGGGCTGGAGATGTAGCTCAGTGATCGAGCGCTGGTTAGCATGCGTGCAGCCCTGGGTTCCAGCTTTACCACCGCAAAACAGTCAATCAACCCCATCAATTAAAATTTTAAGAGACTGATATTAATCAAACAGTCATTCACGTAAATATGGAATTACAACCATGGGCTGTGAACATACGACAGTGGAGCCTTGTCTAGAAAGCTGCCCCTGAACGTGAAATTTGAGCGCCACGCACCTTCCCGAGTCATTTCAAGTCAGCTGGAACCCCATGCAAGGTGGCTCGCCCCTTTGACAAAGTAGGAAATGGGCTCAGATTGGGGGAAGGATTTGCCCAAGGTCATAGAGCGAGCTGGAAGCAAATTCAGGAGGATTTAGGTATGCTGGATTAGGTCCTTGCTGCACCGGGCAGCGGAGCAGGTAGCCGTCCAGGGTCGCCGCACCTGTAGCAGCTCTGGGGTTCCTGGTCCCGGTCCTTAGGCTGGGAGGCGGGTGGGGCGGGGCCTTTTCCGGGTTGGGGGTGGAACCTGGGCGGGTCAGCCGCGGCCGCACCTCGCGGATGGAAGGGGAGGAGCCGAGCGCTTACCCAGGCCGGGGGGAGGCGGAAGCGCAGGGCGCTGGCCCAGGGCGCTCACCTGCTGAAGCCGAGCACACAGGTAGAGGCGGCCGCTCCGCGTCTGAATCCGGCTGGCAGCCTCCCAGGTAGGGCCCGACCTGGGCCAGGGAAGAGGTGTCCCTGTCCCCTCTCGCCGTGTCTAGCTTCCCTGCGACAGAACTTCCTTTCTGTGTGTTCGCGGGTCATGGTGCACTGTAGCCGTCAGCTGGGAACACGAGAGTGGAGGGGCCGCGACTTCCTGCCTTTTCTTCCGTGGCCCAAAGGCAGTGGGCAGAACACGGAATCTGGAGAGGAGGTGCCAAAGCCTCTGGTGGAGACTGGCCCAGCTTTCCCCCAGGGCGTCTGTGTGACCTTGGGGAGAACACTCGCCCGCTCTGGTACTCGGTCCTCAGTTGCAAAGCAGGGTCTGACCCTTACCCAGACTGCCTTGAGACTGGGGAAATCATCTGGGGAGCTGGGGTGGTGTTCCTTCTCTTCGACCGCAATAGAAGTGGTTATCCCACTACTCCCTCTGGGCCTAGGTGGAGGGTCATACCTTCTGCCCCTCAAATCTGAAGCCCAGAAGGGTTGAAAACTCATCTAGGGCAGTTGTTCTGGCTCCCAGTGGCAGAGCTGTGTGAACTACCTTGGGAAACCTGCGGGTATATGCTGAGTGGAGTCTGAGGCTTGGGCAAGGCACCCTGTGAGACCTGCCTGGAGCCGTCCTGCACATTTTACAAATAGTCGCCATTGTTGTGCATGAGTAACAGGGACAGTGAGTGCATCAGAGACTGCCCTGTGGCAGAGCCCTCAGGGCCAGCCTGGTGGGCGGGGCTGCCATGATGCCAAAAAAGATGCTGTTTCTCCTGCTAGGTGACACACATGGGTATTTGTTATATACAAATTATCTCAATTGCTCACATATACTCAATGAAATCCCCAACAAAGACTGAAAATAAGACTCAGAGATGAAGTGACTTGTCCAAAGTCACAGCTAGTAACTGGCATAGTGCAGATTAGAATCCGGGCTGTCTTGTGTCATGACTCTGTGCCCTTAAGTGACCTATGATCTGGTAACAAGGCTTTGAACTGGGACAGCAGGAGGAAACTGAGGCTAAGAACAGAGGTCTTGAAGGGCAGGAAACCAGTAAGCTCTGGTCTGAGCTTCCAGGGAACAATGATCAAGTATTGATTTTAGACTTGTTCATGGGAAGAAAGCCAAAAGAGTTCCTCATCTGGTGAAGACAGAGGAGGAGGAGGAGACAGCTGAGTCCAGGGAAAAGAATGTGTCCTCCAGAGTGGGTAGAGGTACAGAGGAGGAGTCCAAAATGTGGAGCAGCCAGATGAGGTGGGATAGGAGAACAGAAAGAGGAAAAAATTCTAGATTCCTAGGACATTTGAGCTGAAACAAGTGTCAAATGAGGTCTGTTTCATAGAAAGGAAACTTGAGGTCAGCAAGTTACTTGCCTGAGAAACTCATGAGTGGACCTGAGTAGGACTCACACATCTCCTAGGTACCCATCTCTGACATTCATCTCTACTAGGTCAGTGGTTCTCCACCAGGGGCAGTTTTGCCCCCCAGGTGACAATTAACAATGCCTGAAGGCGATTCAGTTGTCACAGTCTGGAGTGGGGGAGAGGAGGTGCTACTAGTATCTATTGGGAAGAGGTCAGTGATGCACCCTGCACAGCAGCCCACAATGAAGAATTTTCTAGCACCAAGTGGTAGTAATGCTGAAGCTGAGAAATTACTAGAGCAAGCTGGACCTGCCACTATCCTATCCACTCCAGCTTTTCATCCCTCAGCAGGCCAGACAATTCAGACTTGGGCCCCCGCTTGCCAAGACCCCTGCTCTGCTCTGCCTCTCCCATGGTGTCCAGGCAGAGTGTTTTTGTTTCTGGAAGCTTGCAGCACACAGTAAGTAGGTGACTTGCAGATAAAATGGTTACTGAATTTGAGTAACACGTTAAGGATTATGTTTTAGGATATTGGGACATGCAAGCCCAAATCTTTATGTCAAGATGACTATGGACTTTGAAGAGTTTCATTTTGCTCCACTGTTGCTTTAGCAGTTCACATTGCTTGTGAAGTTCTGGCATGGGCTGAAGGAATGCACTGTTTGGTTTGCCACCTCAGGAAGGGTGGCAGCATTGCCTGAGTAGTGCCATCCCTGGGAGTCCAGCCATTCAGATTCTTCTAAGAGTAGGCCTTGGACTGTGAACACTAAGACAGTTTTTCTCAAACACTAAAGGGTACAGCAGCATCTGAGGATCTTGCTACAATGCAGATGTATACTCAAGGAGGTTGTGTTAGGTCCGAGTTTCTATGCTTCTAATAGGCTTCTAGGGAAGATGCTGATGCTGCTGGACCATGGACCACATTTCGGTGCAAGGCACCACAGAGGAGGCTGTGGGCTGGGCTGCCCTCTCTAGAGACAACTGTTGTGTGATTTTGAGACCATAGACTAGAGGAACCAATGGTATGGAGTCAACAGACCTAGGCATGAGTCACCAGCACACATGCATGCACACATGCATGCAGACACACAAACACATCTGGGCCTTATTAGCTTAATAGAGCTTGGACAAACCACTTAACCTTGGATAGATCATTTAGTTGCTTTGAGGGGTGGTCTTACATGGCAGGCTATGTGCTTTAGTGATTCTGATGATACAGAGCCTGAGAGAGGCACATGCCCGGTGGAATTGGGATAATCTGGGTTCTGATGTCCAAAGGTACAGTAGGTCACTTGCCTGGACACCAAGGCAGGAATGATGAACCACGTTGGGAACCATGCCAGCTTGGAGGGAGCTCTTATTATAGCCTGGCTTTTCTCCAGTGCTGCCACAGCCTCCTGCTTCTGCTTCACCCAGCCCTGCTTGATGTGGGAGAGCTGGAAGGACCGGTCTGGTTGGGAAAAGAAGCAGCCTCTGTCCAAGCTCTCACTCAGTGTGGGTCCAAGGCCTTTCCTGGCTGAGTCCTGGTTTGAAGCTGAGGGCTGAGAACTATGGCCTGAAGATCCTGGGATCAGGCTGTGGACATGGATCCCACCAGGAAAACTAAGAAGGAATTTGGAGTTTGGAGCCTTGCTTCCCAGCTGTCAGAGATGTCCTGTCTTGGCATCTGACACAGAAGTAGGGCTGAGTGGAGGCTTATCTCCATGGGGTACTCCCTCTCCTGGTCCCTCACAGATTAGAGACAATGACTCAGCAAGCTTCCTTCCAACCTCCAGAACCAGGATACAACCAGACAGCAGAACCCATTTCTCAGATGGACAAGCTGAGCCGCTCTCCTACTTACTTCCTTTAAGGTTGTCATTCATTACCCAGCATAGCCCTGGAGCTGATTTAGTATGGAACCGCCCACCCTTGCCTAAACTGTGCTGTCTCCACAGTTGAGTCATCCCAATGCTTCACTCCACAATCTCTGCATGTGAACCACAGAGACCTGGGCTTCAATCCCAGGTCCTGTCCTCACTAGATGTGAGATCTTAGGTAAGTCATTCCACCTCTCAGAGCCTCAACTGGCTCCCCTGTAAACAGGAGTACTAACACCCTTCTCCTGGCCTCACAGGGTGGTTGTGGAGATTAGATGAGCCATGCCCACTGAGCCTCATGGTCATTACCATGAGTCATAGCATTTAGAAGCTCGGGCACCCAGGTATTGTCGTACCTTGTGCCTTTATTTTTACAGATGTGGAGATCAGCAGTTGGAGAAGGAAACCTGCTGTCCAAGGGCCCCACAGGAGGCCGGTGGGCGAGCCAGGGCTAGAGCTTTGTCTTTGGGAGCAGCTTACATCCCACAGCTGTCTATGCAGAGGCATTCTGCTCTCAGCCAGGACACAGCATAAACCTGGGCATCTGGATGATCAGGCTGCAGAAAGGTGAGCCCTCTACAGGGGGAGCCTTCCTCTTCAGTGCTGCCTCTCTTTGCCACAGCCAGCCATGAACTATGTGGGGCAGCTGGCAGAGACGGTGTTTGGGACAGTGAAGGAGCTGTACCGGGGCCTGAACCCTGCCACACTGAGCGGAGGCATCGACGTGCTGGTGGTGAAGCAAGTGGACGGCTCCTTCCGGTGCTCACCCTTCCATGTCCGGTTTGGCAAACTGGGTGTCCTGCGGTCTCGGGAGAAGGTGGTGAGTGCTCTGGCTAGCCAAGTGACCACTGTGAGATGGTGGTTTAGTTTAGTTTTGTTTTTTGCCAGTACTGGGGATTGAACCCTGGACCTTTGCCTTGAGCTATATCCCCAGACCCTTTTTATTTTTTTTTTTAATTTAATGATAGGGTCTCACTGAATCACTAAATTGCCCAAGCTGGGTTTGAATTTATGACTTTCTGCCACAGTCCCTCCCAGAGTGGTAGGATTTCTAGAGTGTGCTATCACACCTGGCTTTTTTGCAAGGTGGGCTTTTAAAAATAGGACATCTACTTCTGTCCCACCTCTCTTAGGTGGACATCTGACCTTTCAGCAAGTTTTTCTTCTGTATTGTCATTGAATGTTTTGGGGGTGGGGCCCTGGGAGGATTCCCATGTTTCAGAGGAAGAGGCTGGGTGGGGCAGACCCAGTGCTGCAGTCATCTGACCTGCAGTTAACTAAGACCTCACTCTTGTTCTTAAATCACCTCATGACTCTGAGCGCAGTCGCTTTACCGGTGCAGATGTGTGTGCTCTCACCCACCTCATCGTGGTGGGATGGACTGGGAGAGTAAACAGGGACTAATGATGCTGTTTCAGGGCCAGACATGTGGGGACACTCCAGGGTTAGGTCCTCTCCCTAAGTAAACCCGCACTGTCTTTACCAGGCTCAGGGGAACATGGTGGAGATTTCTGTCAGTCCCACAGTCCCATGTATGGGCCCACATCTCCTGTATGTTGAGGTGACTGTGAACTATTCAAAATGCTTATAGGAAAGCGTAGCCTATGGGAGACAGTGTACTTCAGAGGTTCAAGGTTTGGGTTGCAGACTCAGGTTTTCTGGGTTCTTAGATTCCCTTGCTGTGAGGCTACTTCCTTACAAATGATTTAACACCTCCTCCCCCCCAGCTTCCTCGTCTATAAAATGGATATAATAGCAGAAGTGACTGCAAGAGGTTCCACCAACCTTTTAGGACTTTTACCCCATTCTTTTACTGCCACAACACAACACAACATTGTGAAGATTAAAGAGATAATTTGCGCAAAATCCCATACAGAGTGCCCAGTAAGCAGTGATTCTCACCTTTGTGCATGTAGTTAACAATCTAGGGACTGGAACAAGATAGATCATGTCACTGTGCTTGTGAGGTATGGGAAAGAGGAATGTTGAACACAAGTGATAAGCAGCCAGGCATGCTAAGGTCTGTACTAGAAGATTTCAGCCAGAGCAGAGCTTGGAGCAGCAAAGAGCTGTGTCTTCAGTGGACTAGAGCATGGGCATGGGAGCCTGTGGATGGACCATGCATCTCCCCTTCCCATCACAGGTAGACATTGAGATCAATGGGGAGCCAGTGGACTTGCACATGAAGCTGGGGGACAGTGGGGAGGCCTTCTTTGTCCAGGAGCTGGAGAGCGATGAGGTGAGTGCTGTCATCCAAGCCTGAGCCTGCCCCATCACAGGTTCCCCCTCTAGGTGGAACCTTGGGATTTGTCACTGTTCCCACCCTTGGGAGTACCCCACTGGGAGAGGTCTGATAAAAGGACATCAGCTGGGGCTGACTTGGAGCCCGAAGAAGGAGCCAGCCCCTGCTGGCACTATTTCTTGGTCTCAGAAGAGCAGGCATCTGAGCTGGCCCCTGAGGGACACCCAGAAGACCCCCTCTGATGCCAGGCAGCTTGCAGAGGAGAATGGTAATGAAGAATGGCTGGGAGCTGGGAGGCATAAAGTCTGGCTCATTCTGGGTCTGATGCCAGGTCTGAGCAACCAGAACACAGAAGTGCGTGGGTGGAGGATGAAGAAGGGTTTTTGTGAAAGGGAAGCAGAGCCCAGCACAAACCAGTGGAGGACTTTAAACTGTTTGAACTTACAAACTACACTCAAGCCCCTACTGTAGGCCAGAGATTATGTTGCAGACCCAGACAAGGGCTGACCTCTGTCTTCAAAGAGAGTTTCTGGCTAGTATAGGAGATAGATACATAAACAAGTCACAGACTTATTTAGTGACTGCAATGAAGGAAATTAGAGTTGGGGTTAAGGATAGTCAGGGCAAGCTTCAGGGAGGAAGTGACATCAGGCGGAGTTTTAAAAAGTTGGTATCTACTTATAAAAAGCTTAGGCCGAGGAGGAGATGAGAGGCAACGCCCATGCTTCTGCCTGGTCTGCTGGTGTGGCAGGCAGCTCCCTGGGGTTGGGGCTGCTTTACTCTCTTAGGGAGCATTGTGGTGAGCTATGGCTACAAGGCCATGCTGCTGATGCCTCTGCCCAGTGTCCACACCTGCTTTTCTGGCCCTAAATGAGTTTACTGCAGGGCCTGAGCCTCCAGTAGAGCTCAGGTTGGCTGCAGGTGGTGGTGGCATCCCACCTCAGCTCTGCTGTTCTCTTGCTCCACAGGAGGATGTGCCCCCCCGCCTGTGCACCTCACCCATCCCTTGGGGGGGCCTATCTGGCTTCCCCTCAGACTCCCAGCTTGGCACAGCCAGTGAGCCCGAAGGCCTTGTCATCATGGGGCGAAGGAAAAAGTGTCGAAGGAAGAAATCCAGGCGGAAGGAGGATGCAGTAGCCGATGAATCTAGTTCTGAGGAGCTAGAGGCTGGAGCTGAGAGTGAATTGTTTTCACTGAGAAAGCTGGAGCCAGAGTCGCCATGGTGAGTAGGAACCTGGTGAAGGCTGTGTTTATGGGGTCTCCAATCTGGGGGTGCAAGTGCGGGTTCCTCTGTGAATGCTATATGACTCTGGGCTTTGGTTGCTCCACCTCCCCAAGCTCCTGATGTCCAGGCTCCCGTCCCCTGCCTGGTGTGTCCTACCCTGTTGGTGACTTTCTCTGTGGTCCTTCAGCAGTGCTCAGTTGGAAGCAGAGTCCCCACCACAGTCCAAAGACATCTACCCCTACTCTGATGGCGAATGCCTCCCCCAGGACAGGTGAGTGCCCAGATGGGGTGCAGGCTGGGTCTCTAGACCCAAGTCTCAGAGTGCCTCTTTCCAATGACTAATGACATAGAACCCCTTTAATATGTTTACAGCCCATTTGTATTTCTCGGTAGTGTTAATCTTTCGCAAATTTTTAAAATTGCAGTGATATACACATCACATAAAATTCAGCATTTTAATCAGTCCAAAGTATTCAATTCAGTGGTGTTAAGTATAGTTGGCTGCCACTACTATTGAGTTCTAGAAATTTTCATCAACCCCCCGCCGCAAGGAAACCCTATACTCATTAAGCAGTCACATGTTGCCCTCATTTTTTTTTTCTTAAACTAGACTGTCTTATTTTTGATTTGCAGGAATTCTAATGTAGTGTTTATAGCATTACACTTCTTTGTGTACCCTGGGCTTGACATAGATACCAATATGGTGCAGATACTTTCCTCTCAGGCTGGGCTGGGTGGCCGAGGGTGGGCTGACTGGGACAGGGAAGTCTCTGAGTATGTTTCCTGCAGCCTCTCATCAGGTGGGCTCATATTCCCTAAGAGCGACTCAGAGTTGGAGCTGCGGGCACTGGAATCCAGTTCCTTGAGAGCTGAGTCCCACATGCAGTGGGCCTGGGGGAGGCTGCCTAAGGTAAGCTCCTCTCTGTAACCCCCAGTCTCTGCCTTTCAGGGGCTCCCTGGCCCCTGCGGGTCAGGATTGGAGTGACTGAGACTCGAGCCATCTTCCTTGAGGCTTTGTGAGGCATGGAAGGGAGGCCAGCACCAGCCCATAGCTTCCCATATTTGTTTGAAGGTGGCCAAAACAGATCAGCCTGAGTCCTCGGTGGTCCCTGTAAGTGGCACTGGAGCAACCACTCCTCTCCAGAGAGGACCCAGCACCTCTTCCCCCTCTGCGACTGGCCTGAGCCCTTTGGGATTCAAAATCCCACAAACAAGGGACATTAACCTGCTTCAGCCTGATATGGAGACTCCCTGGAGGAAAACTCTGGTGGATCCCCCTCAACCCTCCCCAGAGAGAGAAGAAACAAAGGCTCAGAGCTCCAAGGATGCAAGCCTCCCTCCTGCTTCTAAATCATGGAACTGGCCCACTCTGGAGGCCCCTGTTCCCACTCAGCCAGAAGTCTCCAGGGGGAAAGGTGAGTGCTAGCTGACCCTTCACACTGCTTTCTGGTCTCATGTTATCCTCCAGGTGGGCTCTGGAACTTCAAGTACACTCTGATTAGCTACTGTGCACCTGGAGCTATGCTTGGCAGCAGCTTTCATGGTGCTCACCCAGTCCTCTGGGGGAGACAAATGACATGCATATGATGCCAGCAAGAGCATGGCATAGGCCACATGGGGACAGAGCAATTAATTGGAATGGGGGTTATTTAAATCAAGTGATCAGGGAAGGCTTCTCTGAGCAGGTGACATTGGAGTCAAGTCATGGATGATAAAGATCTAGCCAAGCTAGGGGCAGACAAATTCTAGGCAGAGGAAACAGCATGAGTCAGGGCTCCCAGGTAGGAGTGAGGTTTCCTGTTTAGGAACTGAGGACAGCTGGTAAGCCTTGAGTGAAGAGGGAAAGAAGGTTGTTTTAAGAAGTCTAGGAAATGAGAAGAGATGGACCATTTTCAGCTCATAGGCTGGGATTTACTTAAGAGTGGTGGAAGGTTCTTGGTCTGAACCACCCAAATCAATAGCCACTGGCTTTCATGTAGTTTTTAAAAATTAAACAAGCCAGGCATGATGGTACATCATGGTCCCAACATTCTGAGAGGATAAGACAGGAGAATCACAAGTTTGAACCCAGCTTGGGCAACTTAGTGAGACTCAAAAAAAAAAAAAAAAAGTGGTATAGATATAGATCCACGTAAAGCCCTGGATTCAATCTCCAGTTCAAAAAAATTACTTATATGATCTAAAAATTATATATATATATATATATATATATATATAAAATATCTCTGTCTCACACCAACCCTATTTAAGGGTTTTATGTATGGCTAGTGGCTACCATATTGGACAGTGTAGATACTGGACATTTCTATCATTGCAGAAAGTTCTATTGGACAACACTGGTTGGGGAGTCATAGGCAAGGGACACATTCTGTTCGTAACCACTGGCATGTGCTCTTCCTCTGTCCTTAGGCTCTCTGAAGAAAAGCCAGCACTTGGGCCCCAGTGACATCTACCTGGATGACTTGTCCTTCCTAGACTCTGAGGATGCAGCTCTTTACTTCCCTCAGAGGTGCTGGGTTCGAGGTGCCAAGGCCCCTGGGGGCCAAAGGTCCATGTCAAGGAGCTGGGAGGAATGGAAACCCATCTCTTCTTTGTATTTATATCATTGTCAACACCTTTGCCCCCAGCAACTGTAGGCTGGAAGCCAGGAGGTGGAGTGAACCCTGCAGCCAGAAGCTCCTGGCGAACCCCAACCCTGAACATGTACCAGAATCCACCCCCGACTCAGGGAACATCATAGCACTGTCTCTCTGTGGTGGACTGGCTGACAGCCGGGATATCTCCCAGGGTATGTTTGACCACAAACGGAGCCCTCCCAAGGATCAGTGTGGAACCCAAAGGACAGGCAACAGCAGGGGAGACCTTTTGAGGAGAAGAGGCGAGGGCAGCTTCTCTGCCATCCTTGCCCTGGCTCCCTCTCTGGGCCAGCACAGCTATGCTGGCCATTCCCAAGTACCCAAGAAGTACATGCTTGCCCAGAAGCTGTGACTTTCCTGTGATTCCCGGGGTGGGAGCAGATGTCAAACCCAGATATGGAGGACCCCTGTCAGGTCAAAGAACCAACTGGCACGAGATGTGTGGTGGAACGTGGGACGCTGTAGTTACAGGGAGACAGCAAGTCACATGGAATGTGCCTGGCTCATCCTTCATTTTTTGTGACCAGAGAAATTCAGCCAGCACATCGTCTCCTACCAGGATCTCACCAAAAACCCTGGGCTCCTGGATGACCCAAACCTAGTGGTAAAAATCAATGAGAAGTAAGTAGGAAGCTGGGGCTGCTGGTGGCCCAGAGTCACCCACTGCAACCTCAACACCCATCCTGTCTCTCTAGGCACTATAACTGGGCTGTGGCTGCCCCCATGATCCTCTGCCTACAAGTTTTCCAGAAGAACTTGCCCAAGGTAATGGTTAGAACACTGCTGAGGCTATAGCTTGGAATTGAGGGGCGCTTAGCAAGCAAGTGGAGAGATAGGCCTGGGGTCTGCAGCTGCTGGCTGCAAGATCCACTCAGAGAGGGGAGATAGAGGTCCCCAAACCTACTCATATCTCATGTGTACAAAGTTCTACCTTTCCAGGGTTTCCTGGCCATGGATGGATGTTACTGGACTTGGACTTTATTTCAGAGGATCTCAGGACAAACCAGAGGGTCATAAACATCCAATAGATGCCTTAACTGGGACATGCCTCCAGTAGGAGGATTTTGGGTTTGAAAGATGAGGCTTTGGAGATGGATCCCGTCCTTTACCTAAGACTGCCTCTCCAGGCAGGGCTGAGGGGTGCTTACTAGATTAATCAGCACACATTTGTTAAACACCTACTATGTGTAGGCCCAGACTGGAGGCAGTAATGAACCACACAGAAACTGTCCCATCTTCTAGGAAGATAGAGTTAATTAAAGAAGTCACCCAGATCAGTGTAAAATTCAGCTGAGTGCTGGGAAAGTGAGGACTGAGGTGCCCTAAGAGCCCGTTATGGAGGGTGGGTTATTAAATCTGTGCCCTGTGGGCAGACTGGAGGATGAGCTTTCCCTGAGCTGTTTGGGGAAGGGAACAGCATGTATAGATGCCCAGAGGTGAATAAGGACCCAGCCTCTTGATTCTCTTCCACAAGCTCTACCTGGCCCTTCTGTGCCACCAGTCCTCACTCAGAGGATAGTACCTTCCTGGGCATTGCTAGCCTGTGCCTGTCCCTTCTGGGAGCTTTCTAGGGCCCCACCCTGACATGAATCACTGTTTTGGGTTATGTTAGGCTTAGCCAAAGAGCATTACCAGTCAGATGCTGACAGCTGGTACCTCCTTTATGTGACACTAGTCCACCTTCTGAGAAGGCAGAAAGCCCCTCCTTTGGTTGGTTCTCCCTGTCTTATCCAGGCAGACCCTCACCACTTGAGGCCTCTAAGGAACCCACTCAACCTGGCTGATGTACCTAAATCTGTGCCTTCCTGCACGGATAGGGTTCTCTATTTTACATCTGTAGATATGCTGATGTCTCTTTCAGACGGGTTCTGGCTTAGGCTCCTTCTAGGATCTTCTAGCACTGGTCTAATTAGCATTTTTCACAAGGTCATACTCCCCGATCACATAGTAATGGGAACATACACAGAGGGACACTGTTCATGGGAGAGGATTCCTTATGTCTATCTTGAGTTTGAGGGGGTGTTCCAGCTGTAGATTCCTTCCTGCTGCCCCTTGGCAGCGTCCTGTGTGGAATACCAGCTTTTGAGAAACTCTCAGAGCAGCACTACCTTCAGCTACTCTGTGTGGGAGCTGACTTGTATTTGGTGGCCAAGCAGGGACTGGGCTGGAGTTAGGAGGGAAGAGCTGAGGAACAGGCATAGCCCTCGTCTCTTGTGCATAGCTTCATGAGTCATCGCTTGGAATCCCCGAAGGCAGGTGAACATGATTCCTCAGCCTGTGGATGGTGAATTGCTTTAGGGTTGGCCCTGACTCTTGATTCATGGGGGACCCATATGCAATGTAAGGAAGGTTTGTGGGGTGCAGAAAGAATACTGCCATAGCCTCCATCTGCCCACAGAGCACTGTGGACAAGCTGGAGAAGGAGAAGATGCCTCGGAAGGGTGGGCGGTGGTGGTTTTCCTGGCGACGAAGGGATTTCCCTGCAGAGGAGGTAGGTGGTCATGGACACGAGGCGGGGCGAGCACAGGACAAGAGGCAGAATTCACTGATGGATGTTCCTTCACAGCATGGTGTCCACAGGGAGAAACCCACAGCCAGGGAGCAGCAGGGGTGAGTTGGGGCTCCTGGCAAGGCTCTGCAGCTGGAATCTGGGGAGGACTGCTATAGGGAGCAGAGGACGTGGAGAAGTGCCCCTTCTCCAGCTGTGATTGTCACTCCTCAAGTCCTTCATTTGCCTAAACATGTCCATCCTACACAGATGGGAAAACTGAGATCTAGAGACATAGTAAATGTCCCCCAGCCAGGAAATGGTAGAGCTGGAACAGGTACTCAGACTCCTAGCCTGGACATGCAGCTGCCACTGTTAAGGAGAGGTGAGGCCTCTCTCTCTCCAGCTTGGGCACAGGAGTTGGATGACTTGGCTTCCTTTTTTCATCTCCAAAGTGACCCAGCCATGTGAGGTTGGGTGGAGCGTGACCAAGGATGGGCTGGCTGAGACCAAAGCAGTGACACTAGGAATAAGCCCAAGGATGCATGTTAGGTGTCTTATGTAAACATCTCCAGGGCAGATCCTGCATCCTGAACATAACCAGCCAGCAATAGCGTCTCTCTGCTCCCATGGTGGCACTTAGAGGGGAGGGTAGTCTTTGGAAGGACCAGGACAAGCACCAGGCTGCTCATAGGCTGGGTTGAGAGTAAACATCTACTTTAAATGACATGTCTTCTGTTGGGGAGGTGGCCTGAGAGTGGGTGCTGCCTGCAGGGAGAAGACTGAAGTCCTGAGCAGTGATGATGATGCCCCAGACAGCCCTGTGATCCTGGAGGCCCCCTCCCCACCACCTTCAACTCCTGCCTACACTCCTACCTACAAGAAGTCCCTCCGTCTCTCTTCTGATCAGATTGTAAGTGTGTGTTCGTGGGGTGCGTTGAACCTCCTGGCAGAGGTGAACTAATTATATGCCTGTCTCTCAGGGCCATATTAAGGCACAGGTCACCAAAGGCCAGCATCTGTGCTCTGGATGTACTCCCTAACAGCTTCATCTTGAATACCAACAGGGACAGGGCCCTCACTTCTATACCAACCCATATTGTCAAATGCTTTCAGTGAGACATCTACCTACAGTGAACAAGCTGGTTCTGGGTGTGCCCTTGGAACCAAAAGAAATGCTGATAACAGACCTTCAGATTTGGGCAACCCCATCCTCCAAGCTATGAGTTCCCTAAGCTTGTAACCAGCGGCTCCTGTAATAAGAAGTTTTCCTCTTGAGTGTGGCACCCAAGTCAGAAATATCCAGGAAGGTCTGACCAGTCTGGTACATAGCAGCTACCATCGATCTGCTACTCTGGGGCTAACCTCCACTTTGGCATCAGCTAGGGTTTGGAAGTTACCTGGCTTTGGTAGACAGCTGCTTCCCTCATCCTGTATGGCCCACATAGAGGACTAGGTCTCTCTTTAGAGAAATGTTAAATAAAGTACCCTAGCCCCAGCAGGGGCTTTCTGTGATAGTCCCACAAGGCCCCCATCTATAGAATGGGGTATCTCCCTCTAAGAACAGCCCAAGCATTGGGATCGCCCTGGAAACTTGGGAAGGGAGTCACAGATTTGGCTTGTCTTGAGATTCCCATCCTAAGGGAGAAAAGGTGGTGGTGGGGTCGGGTCTCCTATGCCAGCCCTGTGCAGAGCCCAGATCAGCATTGATACCCTCTGCCCATGTGAGTCTGTGTGCCACTGTCTTCGGACCCTTTATGAATGGCCTCTGTACTGGGAGGAAGAAGAGAATGAGAGGCCACAGTCTGGGTGGAAAGAGGTAGACGATGCCTGGCCATGGCAGATCACAATCCCCCCGCCCCCTTGCTTGACCCCAGCGACGCCTGAACTTGCGTGAAGGTGCCAATGATGTGGTCTTCAGCGTGACCACCCAGTACCAGGGCACCTGCCGCTGCAAGGCCACCATCTACCTGTGGAAATGGGACGACAAGGTGATCATCTCTGACATCGATGGCACCATTACCAAGTGAGGCCCTGCTGACCACAGGGAGGGTAGGGAGGGTCTGGAGACTCACCTCTTTCTGTGTTGGGTGTGTGGAGAGGCAGGGGGCTGTGCGGGAGGCCCTCCCTTCCCAGTAGGCCATCCCAGGGCTGGAGCTGGGCCTATTGGGCTGTGCCTATGGATCATGAGCGCCATGTGGGACAGCCTCAGAGTGACCTTTCCTTTCTGACTGCAGGTCAGATGCTCTGGGTCACATTCTGCCCCAGCTGGGGAAAGATTGGACACATCAAGGCATCACTAGTCTCTACCACAAAATCCACCTGTGAGTGCTGGGATGGGACTGAGGCAGGGCCCCCCTGAGCTGCTTCTAGCAGGGACAGCATTGAGGCCATCTCTTTCAGGCCTGGTCTTGTCATTTTCCTTAAGTCTCCTCCCTGCAGAGCCCTCTGGATTTGAAGGCCAGAACCATAGAGCTGAGCTGGCCAAAGCCAAGGGGTGGGTAGGAGTGGCAACTCTCTGATAGCACTGGGCCACCTCATCCCCTCCCACAGAAATGGGTACAAGTTCCTCTACTGCTCAGCACGGGCCATCGGCATGGCTGACCTCACCAAGGGGTACCTGCAGTGGGTGAGCGAGGATGGCTGTGGCCTCCCCATGGGCCCCATCCTGCTGTCTCCCAGCAGCCTCTTCTCTGCCTTCCACAGGTAACCACCCCCTACTCAAGCCCAGGGTCCTTGTGGGGAGGGGCAGATGCATGGCCAGTCTAGCGTTTGTTCCCAGGTGAACTGAGGCTGTCACCTGACTCTGTCCTCTCTGGTTTCTGCCCTCCTCTGGCCCTTTCCCTGCCTGTGGCCATGACTACTGCAGGGAGGTGATCCAGAAGAAGCCAGAGGTATTCAAGGTCGCCTGCCTGAGTGACATCCAGCAGCTATTTCTGCCCCATGGACAGCCCTTCTATGCTGCCTTTGGAAACAGACCCAATGTGAGTGTGTCCCTTCCCCCAGGCTGAGCCCCCACAGCTCCCAGCAGCCTCAGTTTTACCACCCTTTCCTCCTTGTTCCCCACAGGATGTTTTTGCCTATCGACAAGTAGGCCTGCCTGAATCTCGCATCTTCACAGTCAATCCCCGGGGAGAACTCATCCAGGAACCCGTAAAGAACCACAAATCCACGTGAGGCCAAACCCTGGCACATGGGCCCTGTGCTCTGCCATGTCCCCTGCCTTGGTCCCTTTTGGGCCCCAACTTTAGTCCTCTCCTAGGATCCTGAGCCCCCACCAATGTGGCAGGGGCCAAGGTCTGACAGTGACTCGGGCCCTCAGCGCCACCCTGTTCTGCCTGCAGGTATGACCGGCTTGGTGAGGTGATTGAGCTCCTCTTCCCACCTGTGGCCCGAGGCCCCAGCACAGACTTGATCAACCCTGAGTACAGCAACTTCTGCTACTGGCGGCAGCCACTGCCTGCTGTGGACCCTGATGCGCTGGCCTGAGCCACCCCAGCTGCCCTCCCTGCTACCTGCTCTGGGAATGGGTGTCTGGAGTTGCAAAGGTTTGGGAAGCCAGGTGCAACAGGTTCTAGATCTGACTGTGGTCTTGACTTATAGCATATTACTGCCTGGCGTACTGGCACACTCCTGTAATCCCAGCTATTTGGGAGGCTGAGACAGGAAGATTGCAAGTGAGTCCAGCCAGGGCAACTTAGTAAGACCTTGTCTCAAAACAAAAAGGGTGCCAGGCATGGTGATGCACACCCATAATTCTAGCACTCAGGAGGCTGAGGCAGGAGGATTGTTGCAAGTTCAAGACCAGCTTGGGCTGCAAAGTGAGCTCAAGGCCAGCCTGTATAACACACACACACAAAAAGGTTGAAGATATAGCTTAGCAAGTATAAGGCCCTAAATTCCATTTTCAGCACTGCAGAGAGAGAGAGAGAGAAAGACTTTGTCACTTAGGCCCTCCCAGGGTTTGTCTTTGATATATCTGTCATCCCTGCCACTCTGGGACTTGACCTCAGCTCAACAGGTTAGAGAGAAGAAGAATGCCCTGCTGAGACTTGAGGCCTATAAGTACAGGGAAGAGAGTGTCAGTGGCATCAGGGCATGGCTGAGTGGCTTTGGGAAAGAATACAGTGCTCGAGTCATACTCTTCTGGGACCCTAAAGCAACTCCTGAAAAGCAACTCCTCTATGCCCCTGCCCCTACCCCCAGTTCCTAAGCCAGGCAGCCCTGCTTCCCTTCAGTGGTGCCCTGGTAACAGCCCCAAGTCTGGATGTTCCAGGGCTCCTCTGAAATCGGGTAGAGAGAGACTCAGGAGGTCCCATGAGGACTGAGAGAATGTGGCTTCTGCTTGCCCCATCGATGCCTGGCCACTGCCCCTGATCCACTCAGCATGTTCCTTAAGGGTTCAGACTCAAACCTGGCCATGGCAGGTGGTGTTTGCTGCCCGCCTCAGAGAACTGCCGTGTGCAGCTTCTGGGTGAGGTCTTGCCTGAGGCACAGAGCAACACCCCCAGCAGCCTTCCCTCAACACTGCCTTTGATGAAAAAAAACCACCTGTAGACTGGCTGAAAGCTTTAATCCAGAACCTGCCCTCCTCCCACAGCACCAGAGTGGAGGGCATAGCACCAAATGTTCAGAAACCAGCAGGCAGGGCTATGGGGTCCTGCCAGGGACACCGGAGACCATGCCACTGTGAAGGAAACCAAGGCTGACAGCCTCAGCACAGGTGGGAACTGCGTGGGCCTCAGGAACGCTTGCATTTTCCCACTTGTGCCTTGATGGTTTCATACCTGAATTTCTTACCATTTTATGATAATCTTGGTAGGACTGGAGTTTTGTAAGGGTGTTAAAAGCAAGGGCTGGCCCCTTTTTCTCAGCTATGGCTTTCTCAGGGTCTGGCTTCTTTTAGGCCTTGATATACACTGAGGCCACACTTAGGACAGAGGTACTGACCTGGGGAAACAGAAGTGATTTTTCCCCAACTGGGAAGAAGAGGACCAGTGCCCTGAAAATGTCTATGGGAAAGGAAGAAAATAAACTGGGGTCTCCAGATTGCCTAGATCTAACTCTTTCCTAGGAGTCTACAGCTGCCTGAACCCTCACCTTAAGGGAGGAGTAAAAAGATAAAGAGAACTCTCTCTCATTTGGGTCTCTGTGCTTCCATTCAGTTCTGAGGGATGTGTGGGGAGTTGAAAACCTCTAGTGGCTTCTGGTCCTTGGTTCCAAAACAGCATCCATGAAGCTGCCAGGTGTGAGGATAGTTCCAGTGGGGATCACTTTCCTGCAGAGCCCTCATCCAGATGGCTATGAGTAGAAGCCAAGGGACAAGGCAACAGAAATCTCCAAGGGCTGACACTACCCCTTTAGTGCAAAGGGAGCTGTCTGACGATGGGCATGGAGAACTTATACAATTGCTAACTCTGATGTGTCTAACAAAGCAAGTTGCAGACCATGGAATGTGTGTTCTCTGAAGTCCATCCTGGCCTTCCTGGCCTTCACGCATGACATCCTTGCCTAGATTGCTATCCTGAATTGTCTAGTTTGTGCCACACTGATGACCAGAACAGTCATACGAAGCTGGACTAAGACCATTGGTCCAGTGGCTTCTGAAGTGGCCAAGTGGGTTGGCCAAGTGGGTTGATCCAGGGAGGCTGGGAGGCTCGGCTGGGTAAGATTGGGCTCTGGGATGATGTTCCCAGGGTTGAGGTGATCTGGGGCTTGGATCCTCTCCAGCCTGCCTAGTTGGCTCGCCCTAGCCTTGCCTGCTCAGCCAACTGGGCCCGGCAGTCCAGCAGGTCATCTCGGAGGCGGGCGATGTCCTCTGTGTGCTGGGCTAGTGTGCGATTCAGCTGGTCCATGTGGCCCCACAGGCCCTCCCTGAACCTAAGCGGCTCGGTGGGCAAGCTGTCCAGGCTGGCAGCCAGCAGGCTGAGCCTCCTGCATATGCCCTCCACTTGTGCTACCCGCTGGTCGAAGTGGCCCACAGCACGCTGGAGCTCTTGGGCTGTGTCCTGGCAGCGGCTCAGCCCCCTAGCCACATTGGCCATACCAGCCTTGAGATGCGCCAGCTCCCCCCGCAGGTTCAGGACCTGCCTGTGGCCAGCCTGGAGCCTTGAGCCCTGGCTGCTGACCTGCTCCTGGATGGTGTGGACTTCAGCCTCCACCTTGCGTTCTCGCTCATCCAGGGACGTGTTGGCAGCCAAGAAGGCATCAGAGTACTGGCTGACGGAGTCACTTAGGCCTGTGAGCGACTTGCTCACTGAGTTCAGGTTGACCTTCAGGAGAGTGATTTCACCCTGGAGTGAGCTGCCCGTCCCTTCTGCCAGCTGCCCCTGGACTTCAGCCACAGTGCCATTGAGCTGCTTTAGCAGAGCTGTGTGGCTGGCCACCTGGTGTAGGAGGGCCTCGCTCCGGCTCTGCCAGGCCTTTACCTCTGACACAAGGTTGTCCAGGGTGGCTGAAGTGGTACTGGGGGTGCATGAGGTTTCCAAGGAGACCAGTCGTTGTTCTAGCACGGCCAGCTCTGTGGGCATGAGGGGCTGCACAGACCTGCCCAGTGGGACACTGTCGTGGTTTAGCTCTCCAATTAATGTTGCCAGGCGCTCCTCTAGGTTTTGCACACGCTCTTCCAGCATGGACCCAAAGCCACCTACACCCCAGCGCCCCATCTCCATCCTCAGACAGCAGCTCCTCACTCCACTCTCTGTCCCATTGAGGGTCTCCAGGCCCTCAAGCAGCCCATCCACACCACCCTCAAGCATGGCAGCAGAGAGATGCTCAAGCTCATCCCTGGCTGGAGCACTGGGGCCCTTGTGGGCCTCCACAACTGCCTTCAGGTTCTTCTCAAGGCTGTCCACACGGGCACTGATCAGGGCCAGCTGACTGCAGCAGCTGCCCTCACCAGCCACACTCAAGCCTTGCAGCTGAGTGCCCAGCTGGGCCAGCTCCTGGCGCAGGGCCAGCTCCCGGCCATCAAGGCTCTGGTGTAGCCGCTGGCTGGCCGCCTGGCCCTCCTCACACTGTCGCCGCACCTCCTGCACCCGCAGGTCGCACTCACTCTGGATGCCTTGCAGCTTCTGCTCAAAGCCATCCAGCAGGCTCCCCCAGAGTCGTTGCAGCCGCTGGTCCACATATTCCTCCAATAGTGCCAAGGAGGTCAGTGGGGATGGCGGGGCTTCCCGCAGCTGCTGCAGGTGGGCCTCATGGCCAAGGGCAAGTCCATGCACCTTGTCTAGCAGCTGCACCTTGCTCCGCAGCATGTTGCTCACTTCTGTTACCTTGCTCAGGATCTCACCAAGGGGAGGTGTGAGTGGTCCTCTCGCTTTGTTTCCTGGATCCACATGCCCCTCAGGGATGGCCCCAAAGCCTACAGAGGCAGCAGGAACCCTGGGGACCCCAGTTATCTTGTTGGGGTCCTCATGGTTGGCCACCAAGCCACTGAGGGTACTATATACTTGTGCCAGGCGCTGAACATCACCCTCCAGGCGTTCCAGGCGCTCACCAAACAGCCCTAGGCCATTCTTTCCTGGAAAAGAGGATGAGAGACACCAGGAGCATCACTGGGCTGGCCCTCTCAGGGCATTGTGTGCCCAGGCCACCCAAGAGGCTACCTGTTCTAGGCCTACATTTTCAGCGGGGACAACTTTCCAACAGCATACTATGTGAGACAAACCCTCCCCAACCCTGCCAGAGCTCAGGAGCCTGGGCTAGTCCCCTCCCTGCCCTTGACACTGAGCCCAAGAAACCTGGGCACCTTGGAGGGTATCCAGAGTCTGACTCACCATGGGGACTGGGGGCCGCTTGGCTGTAAGGAGGGGGCCTGGGACCTGAGCCCACCTGCCCTGAGGGAATCTGGGGTTCAGGATTCAGCTGGGGTGGGGCGGCCCCGTGATCCGTGAGGTGCTCGGGGCAGCTTTCTCCAGTGAGGCCAGGGCAGCAACGCCAGGTGAGATCTGTCACTGTCTTGTAGCCAACCTTGTATTTGGGTCTGAGCACTGTGCGGTACCTGAGCCAGGGAGACCAGGGAGAGAGAGCAGGATCTTACACCTGTAGGCTGAGTCCTGTCCCCTGGCTGGCATTTGGGGTCAACCTCAGATGCCGGCATAAAGTTTGTTTCTTTCCCCACCTCCACACCACCCTAAGAGTTTTCCTTTTTGGATGCTGAAGGTGAGAGAGAGTGGGATGCAGCAGGCCTTCCAGGGGCTCTGAGGCCTCTGAGTGGAGAGTCCAGGTAGAAGCCCCATCCATCCTGTTTGCTTGGAAAGTAGGCTAGCAAAAATTTAGCTCCAATCCTCCCAAGACCACATGGGCCCTCTTTATTTCATGTTGCCACAAGAAATTCCACTTGGGCTCAAAGTGGTACCTTAGGGAACAAAACTCCAAGCCCTCCCTTGTGCATGGGAAGCAATATTGCCCTGGACCTGGGGCTTGTGGTCCCTCCCACTGCCTCGCAGCCATTCTTGACTCCCACAGCCCTCTGTAGTTCCTTCCACTCCTCTTAGCCTACTCTAGGAATCCAGCTGTGGTCACAGGCTGGTGGGACGGCACCTCTGATTTTCAGCGGAGAGGGAAAGACCTAAAGATACAGGAAAAGTTCACCAGGGCCCCCGCCTCACCTGTTCCCCACTGACCTAGTAGAGAACAGCTCTGTTTCCAGGCACACACTTGGACCTCTCCAAGTGCAGATCTGTGCATCATGTCTGTGTAACACCCCTCCCATGCAGCTTGCCTGTCTGGCCTAAGCCCCAGCACTCTGGATTCCACCTCTCATCCTTAGGCCACCTTCTTATGGTCACCACCGCTCTCCCTATATCTGTCCTGGCCCCCTTGTGGCATCAACCGTTGCCCAAGTGATCCTTGGTTCTCTCCCTTCTCCCACCCACTGCCTCTGTCCCTTCCTCCTAGCCTGCCGCTACCTCCCTTGCCACATTCCCCTTATCCTTCTGTGGCTGATCCCCTGCCATAACTTCAAAGCCTAGGGAATCTGTGGCCTGGCCCACTTGGGCTCAGGTGAGTTCTGGAACTGCAGCAGAGGTGGGTGGCTTTGCTCCCAGCTAAAGCCAGAAATGGGTCTTGTGCCTTGGGCTCCCAAGTATATCGCAGGGGTGAACTCACGTGACTGTCCCGGGGCACTTGGACCCCCATCCACACTGCCGGAACTCAGCCTTTATGTAGCGCTCTGCTCCCTCCTGTAGGATGCAGGTCACATTCCTGTGCACAACATAGGCACAGAGGGCCCTACAAGGGAAAGTGGCCTCCTGGAATATCTGGCCTGAGTCAGGCCCAATGGTGCCCCTGCCCTCTTTCCTCTACCTCTTGGTCTCAGCAGGGGACCAGATTCCCATTTCTTTCCTCTGTTCTCCCTTGTCCCTGCAAGTCAGGGCCCTCACCTGGAATTCAGAATATTCTGGGCCAGGCCCAGCTCCACTACTGACATTCTGATCCCTGCGTCCTCAGTGGGTGCCACTGGGCTCGGTGCCATACCAAACCAGAACCTTGCTGTGGCTGCCCTCCCAGACTGAGGAAGAGACCACCCTGGATTTTCCCTCAAGCGCCTGCCACACCTTCCGAGCACTCCACCGAGCCCTCCACCGCCTGCCTTCACTGGCTGCAAATGCCTCATCTTTGCCTGTGAAGTTCTGAGATCTCAACTTAGTGGCTCCTTTGAGACCAGACTTGTTCTCTTTTTTCCCTGATGTACATTTTTTTCTCTCACTTAGACCAGGTCTTGCACTGCCTCCTTCAGGAAGCCTGCTCTGTCTGATGCGCATTGCCTGTTGGCTTGGGGCCACTCTCCCGAAACACCTCCCAAATTCAGCTAGAGTTCTGTGACCTCCAACCAGCTCGAGGGTCCCTACGGGTTGCTAGGACCTGGGTCGCCTCAGGAGAGGGGGCGGAGATCCGGGTGCACGGTTCCACCTCCTACCCTGACCGGCAGAGGAGAGAGAGGAAGCCTCGGCGGCGGTGCGGGCAGCCCCGCGTGCTGCCCGCGTGCTCCCTGCGCAGCCCGCCCTTGCTCTGCTCCCTCCACCTGGCCCGCGGCGCCCAGTGTGCACTCGGAGCAGCTGGAAAATGTTACTTCTCGGGAAAGGTTTCCGCGGGCACTGCCAGGATCCCGGCCGCCGCGCCAGGCCCCCTCAGTTTAGTTTTCTTCGCCAGCCCCGCAGCCTCCTGGAGCACTGCGCGCCCGCTCTGGCAAGGGCTCAGTCCGGGCATAGCCTCCCCACGCCGCGGCCTCGGGTGCCCCGGGCCTCGATGGTCCACGCGGGTCTGGGCAGGTGGGAGCGGCGGCGCGCGGCGCGAGCCCCAACCCCCGCTTCCCGCCGCGCACGGCCCGCGCTTACTTGTGCGGCCCCGGGCGCAGCCGGGGGCGCCATCCCGTCGTGTAGAGGCTGTAGCGGGAGGCGCTGGGCGGGACAGGCCGAGCGAGCAGCGGCGTGCCCTTGCCCTGCGCCCCCGAGAGCAGCGCCGCGACGGCGCACAGCCAGACCGGCAGGCGGCGGCGACCCATCGCGGCCACCGCGTCTCCACCTGGCCCCGGGCGGTGGCCCCCGCGGGTGTCCGCCCGCCACGCCGCCACCTCCGCTCTCCGGCCGGCTTCCCACAGCCACTAGCGGCCCCGTAACTCGCTCACTTGGCCGCCTGGCGCTGAGCGCTGGCTGCGTCCCGCCAAGTGGCCGGCGCTGCTCGTGGCTGGGGCCGCAGAGGGGAGGCGGGAGGCGGGCTCTGCGCGGATTAGCATACACTTGGGCCCGCGCCGCTCTCCTCCGCCGGCCCCCTCCTCCACCGCCAGCCCCTTGCCCCAGCTCCGAGCTGGCGCCCGAGGGGCCGCCTGCAAGCAAGCGTTACGGAGGAGACCGCTCCCGGGTGGCAGGCGCGGGCTGCCGCGCCCTCGGAGGCCCCCCGGACACGCCCAGCCACTACCTCTCTGTCTGGGTACAGGAGGAGAGGCAGAGATAACGGTCCCTGGGGTTGGCCTGGGCAAGGGGGTCCCGAAGCACAGCCCACCCTCAAGAAACTCTGGTCTTAAGAGTCCGTGTGTTCTGAGACCGGGGCCCTGGAAACTAGACGATCGTGTCTGGGGCGCACCAACACCGCGCCCCACCATCTTCTTGGAACTGACCCCAGACGGTCCCTGTTGGTTGGCTGCCTCTGCCTCCCCACTCCTTGTTGTTTGGGGGTGCGGACGAGATCCGATAACCCTGTAGCCTCCTCTCCCCACCAACCTGTGGAACCCAGTTTGGTGGCGCACTCCCCTCTGCTTCTCCTACGACCAGTGTTGCTCCAGGCTCTGTACGGGATGCAAACGCCCAGCATCTCTGTGGCTCAGACGGGAGTGATCCGCTGTCTTCCTGGGCTCTGGCTTGGGTTCATTATTAGTGTATGGATGACGAAAACGTTCTGGTCTTGGCTGTGTTAAGCCAGGCTTCCTACACATTTCATTTTTGAGATTGATTCTTAGTATCCGAGAGTTGTTCTTTGTAGTCGTCCTCTTTTAACATACTTTGTTAACTTTCTAATCTGCAAGGTGCCTTTTGAATCCTGACTCTGTCACTCAACAGAGTGGCACTTTCTGTTTTAGTTTCATCTACACAGGGAACCAGAGCCATGTGTCTTCACAAAAGAGGCTGGCTGGTGTGTAGAATTCATAGGACTCCTGGCCTGCCTGGAGAGACCTTTCTAAACGACGTGAAGAAACGGCTTTTGGGTAAGGTGATGGTACTGGGATACCGGAAGGGGCAGCTCTGAAGCCCGCATCCATGCCCTGCCCTACTTCTGGCCTCAGCAGTTTATGAGTTCCTGGAAACACATACCGGACCAAAGCCAGACTGATTGTCCTTTCTCCTAGGCTTTGGAATGGTGGAACAGAGGCTGAAGGAATCCAGCTTCCAGGTGTGGATTCCATTAATTTCCTAGGGTTGTAGTCACAACCACAACTCAGAGGCTTAAAACAACATAAAGTTATTGCCTCCCAATTCTGGAAGATACAAATCAGAGTGAAGGTGTTAGCTGGGCCATATTTCCTTCCCTTCTGGGGAAGAATCCACTTGCCTCTTTCAGCTTCTGATGGCTCCTGCCAATCCTCGGAGTTCTTTGGTTTTTACCTGTATCCCTCTAATCTCTGCTTTTATCTTCACATGGCCACCTTCACTTTGTTTTCTCTCTGTGATTGTGTGTTCTTTTCTAAGAACAACAATCACTGAATTTGGGGTCCAATCTAACCTTATGCTAAGTAACTGTACTTTTCAAGGAAGGTCACATGCTGGGACTCCAGTGGATATGAATTTGGGAGGACAGGGCTCTGTTCAATCTACTACAAGGGCCTTTGAGGGTAGTGAGAGGACACAGCATGGCATGCTGAAATCATAGCTCTGCAGGGACCTGAGAAAGAGGGTTGGCAGGGGAGAGGAGGGGTGAGACAGGAGACCATGGAACTCAGGCTGAAATATACAAACATTTGGTGACAAGCCATGGCTTTTCCTGTCTGCTTTCAATAATCTACCATTTGAGCTAGTTTGGATGGATTAGGCAAATGAATGATGCTTAAAACAGTCTTGCACCTACACACCCTTGGAATGTTCTATGCTGTAACCCGTAGCAGAGATGCTATGAGTCATTTTGCTGGGGGCAGATACATAGTATCCATAACATGTTCTTGATCTTGTAACCACTAACTTTCTGAGAGATATCTGAGGGGGAAAGGAATAGAGCTGGGCTCCTCTTCAGAGGCTGGTTTCTGACTGCTTGGCAGCACCACCCAGCTGGCTCTGGGAGAAGTCTCCCCCCACCCCAGAAGCTGTGATCTTTTTCCAAGGGGTCCCACCCCTTCCTTTCACTCCCTTCCCCAGCCCCAGATGTGGGGCCCACAACTCACAGGAAGGAGGCTGGACCCTGCTTGAAGTGGGAAATGTCTATGTAGCAGGGGGTTGGAAGGACAGCTAGACTCCACCTCCCCCTGTCCCAGGTGGCTGACATCAAAACCATGTTCCCTCTTTAATTGGAACAGTTTGGGGAACCAGGGCCTGGGCCCCATCCTGGTGGAGGCGGAGGATGTCAGCATAGGGAGATGCTTAGGGTCTTGGCTCGATGCAGCCAGAGCCTGGGGTCCCCCCGTGGATGATGAGGCCACTTTGCATCTGCCAGACAGGAAACCTAGGGAGGCCGGCGGCAGGGGAGGGAGGCAGACGGTCATGTTCTCTCTGCCTTCCACTGGAGTTTCTCCACCTGGATAGAGACAGGCGAGGGGGCCACCCACAGGAACAGGGTCGGGCCTACCCTCCACTGCACTATCACCCATGTGCACACATGCACACACTGGCGCTGTCTTCTCTGCCCCTTGTGACAGATATACCACCTCTCTCCTTAGGAAAATTGGAGGATGACACAACCATCCTGCATGGACATAGGAGTAAAGTCTTGCATTTAGGGTCCATCACTGACCCAGTGGGGGGACATGAGAGAACCTCTGCTGGATCCTGGAACTTCCTGCCTTCCTCTGTGGGCCTCCTGGGGCAGAAGGAAAGAATTAGCTCCTAGGGCAGAAAAAATTTGAAAAAGAGCCCTTGGAAGATGTTTGCCGAGTGGTGAACATGCAAACACTTGCTTCTCAAAATCAAGGTTCTACTCCCTTGTCTAGGCTCCTTCTGCTTCACCTAGGCTGTGTCTCTCCTCTCTTATTGAGGTCTCACCACACAAGAACACAATAGTTTTATGGAATATAGTTCTCCTAAAGAGATAGAAATAGAAAGCGCTGGTTCTGCCAGCTTTATAGCAGATAAATCTTCCACTGCTCAGAGAAAATCAGCCCTTGTGCCCCTTAGTCCAATTGGTGATGCCACCAACCCTAAGATACAGGTTCCACACACTTTCTGGCTCCTTGTTCCTGTTCACCACCCTCACAGGTCTCCTTTTTCTAAGAGTACACATCCTTGTCCATGAGGCCACCTTTGGAAGTCCTGTGCAGTCGTGCTGTGTCCAATCCTAGCATGCTCAGAGCTGACTCAGCATTTTATTACAAGTGCATCATCATCATCATCAAAAAAATGATTCCCAAATCCACATGAGTTTCTAAAGCAGCTGTTTACAGTAAGCTGTTCCACTCTGGAGTGGGGAGATAGAAATGCATTCTAAAGATGAAGCCCAGAGAGTCCAAAAATCATAGAAACTGGACTTTATGAAGCTCCAATAGTCTTCCACTGAGTGAGAATGGCTTAGAAGCAATTTAAAAATTGTGCAGTGCTGATAGGTTCTCAGTGTGGACATATGCAAACCAGATGCAACAATGATGCAAATTATATGCAAAGTATATTGTGGACCTCCCAACTACTGCAAATGCCAGATGTGACCCTTGAGGATTTTGACTTTAGCTGATTACAGTTGCAGGACAGAGAGATGATCCTAGACTCACCAGCCTCTTACAATGGGGAGGAATGGCTAAGCTACCAGATCCTCCATACTTTTAGGGGAAGAAACAAGGCAGTGAGTCATTCAGACTAGTTTGAATGCCAGGTCTTCCACTTACTGGTTACATGACCAACCTGGAGTCCTGTCACCCCTCTGAGCCTCTGTTTTTGTATCTGTACGATGGATTTATAACGGATAGCTGAGATCTTTGACTAAAGCTCCCATCTACATGGGATGTAGCAGAAGTTCCATGAGAAGGGCAGGGTTCCGCATAGAGCCCTTCCCTGGAGATTGGATATCTGGGTTCCTTCCAATCCCTACAATAGCAACTATGCCCCCTCTGGCTGTGGGCAGGACCTTTCCCCAGGGTAGCTCATGTAGCTGGGGGATGCCAGTGTGGGGTGAGTCAGGAATTCACATACTTCTCAACCATTCGGAAATCTGCTAAAGGTCTTCCTCAACAGGCAGCTGCAGATACTCGGCCTACCTTTGCTTGGGTAGTTCTCTCTCCCATCTTTTCTTTCCACTATAGGTGTGAGAACTGCTGCTGCAGACACCTGCTCCTTGTCTTGTGAATCACCCCTGGCTGATGATAGCCACCAATCCTGAGATGTTATGAACCTCCCACCCCATAGCCAGTGACTAGTTGCTATAGGGACACAAAGGCTCCTTCCTTACCCCAGGGGACCACTTGGAAGTGTGGTTTATGTTGCAGAGCCCCTGGATCAGGCTCCACCTAGACTTTATCTGACATTAATTCCCCCATGTGACTTTTTTGTCCTGCCTGCCTTATTATATACTAATGTCTCCTGAGAACCTCCTGCCCTAACAAACCTCCTGAACCCAGACCTCTGTCTCAGGCTCTGCTTCTAGGGAATCCAAGCCCAGACAGGAAGGCAGACTTGCAAGCAAGGGGGTCAGTGAACATAATACGAGGGACCACAGGATGGTGTGTCTTCAGAAGACAGACTAGCTAAGTGCCTGAGCTCGGGGAAAGAGTCAGAGGGTGCATCATGGGATAGTCACTCCAGACTCAACCATGGGGAGGGTCATGGCCTAGAGGCAGGAGGGAGCCTGATGTGTTTGGAGGAGACTATAGAGCTCTGGGTGGCCCAGACCCCAGAGAGGCTGGCAGGAACCAGACAAGAGGGACCTTGAATCCCTCACTGAAGGGTATGGACTTACAGACTCTTGTTTTGCATGCAGAACTCCCTGAAAAACTTCAGGTGGCTGCTGCTGCATAGAGCACATATAGAAGTGGGGGACCAATGCGGCAACCCCTGTAACTCTCTGCAACCAGACAAACAAGGACTCAGAGTAGGGAACAGGACTTTCAGAATGAAGGGCTGGTGGCTTATTTGGAAGGCATCTGGAAGATGCCAGGCAGAGAAGAAACAAAATGTTAGACCTGGGATAGGGGTGGCCCATGTGTTCAAATTCAGGCAGCAGGGCCAGGGTCTGCGTTCCCTGTACCCTCTACAGCCAGAGCCAGGCCGAGCCTTGAGCTGGGAGGGCTTGGGGAGTAGCTGCTGACAAAGGGTGTATGGCACAGTTGGTCTGATTCCAGTGGGGGTTTGAGCTGCTCCTGCTGGAGGGGTTGGTGTCTGGGCCTGTCTAGGACAGGGGTGGGAAAAGGCTACAGGAGCAGCGGAGCTGCCTAGGACCTCAGTGTGTGTGTGTGTGTGCGCGTATGTGCAAAGCCCTGGGAAAGGCTCCCACTCACTGTCCTCTAACTCTTCTATTCACAGGCCCTAGAGTAAAAACCACATAGGATTACCCACTGGTGATGGAGGCAGTGGAGCAGGCATGCGATGGGCGGTTATAGAGAGGCCAAAACAGGGTACCCTCTGGGGGTGGGGGGAGAAGGGCTAGTCGTTGCTATGGAAAGTTCATGGTTGGACAGGCAGAGCCTGACCTTTACCTAGACACTGTCCTTAGCGTAGTCTGCTGTGACTTAATCCACTGGGACATTTGCTAGGTACCTTCTGGGTGCAGGAAGCACGAGAAGCTGGCCCCAGGGTGCAAGATTGGGAGGCGCAAAGGCAAATGGTTGTTTGGAGAAGTGTCAGGAAGAACAGAGGGACCTGCCTGGAGAGGGGGGCTGCGTGTGTGGAATGTATTCCAGTCAGAGGGAAGGGCTAGGGCAGGGACACTGCTGCCCAGGAAGGGTTGTTTGAAGGCTGAGGAATGGGAAGGCTGGGAAAGTGGTGTATGGAAACACCTGGTCTCTAGCCCCTGTGAATCCACTCGAGGCCACTTCCTATACGCCCATGTTTGTCCCTGCACTGAGCTTGCCTCCACTCTGGACCTGGATATGAGGCCATTTCCTGCCCATGCTGGGTGAATGGATGAACCATGGGTTTCAGAAGGGTCACTCTGTAGCCACAAGGTGGGTGCTCTAGGTCAGCTGGTTGTGCTCTTGCTGGGACTGAGAGGGTGGGCATTCTGGAGGGAGCGCTTCCAGGCTTCAGTGAGCTGGCTGGAGAAGTCGGGGCTAAGGTCAGTTATGGGCCCAACCCTGGCAGGGCCCCAGCTATTACCTCATGCTTGAGGCTAGATGATCTATTTGGCATCCACTCAAAAGGGTACTCTGGCAGAGTCTGACCACTCTTACCCCCACCCTCTAGCAGCCAAACCTTCTTCTTTAGCCTGGATCCTACCTACCCACTCTGCAACTGACCATGTGACCTTTGGGGCCTTCCCTAGGTTAAGCCTCTGGACTGGGACCTCCCACATTCCTGGCCTTCTGGCATTGGCTGGCAGCCCCAGTTTCTTTGGGAAAGTGGACCAGAGGCTGTCACAGGTGAGATTTGATTCTTCCCTTGTCTCCTCTGTGATGGGGGCTGTGCTCCAGCATCTTCCTCCTTGGCAGTATTTCATTTCTGCACATACTGCCCTATACTACCTTCACCTGCCCTCCCCTGAGTCCCTGGTCTCATGCAGGGTCCCACTGCCCAACCAGCTGCCCACCAAGGAGTCTTAGAGAAGGCCAGCAAGAAGAGCAGCTGCCAGGCTGGTCCGAAGGCCATACTGGTACCCAAGCTGCAGGCCAGAGCATCTGCTTATCAGAGAAGGTGGAAGGCAGCAGAAAGTACCCAGAGAGATGAGGGAGTCTGGTGACTTGCAAGGGTTTCCAGGGTGACTCCTGGTTTCTGACTTGGGGATCCCTTTGGAGGGGATGAGGAAAAGGAAACGGGGTGGCATAAGTTTGGAGGGAATTCAGGCTGAATTGGAGGTTATCTATGGATAACCTAGAGAAGAAGGATATCTGGGGCAAAAGGATATGTCCTTAGTTGGGTGTTCTGTCTGCTGTCACTTCACCACTCTGGGGTACTTGGGTGTGCTTAACACAGCCCTCTAGTGGAAGATCAGGAAACCTACTGCATGTGCACCTCACTGGGGCCCTGAGCCCCTATTAGGGTTTTAGTGTTTGGTTGGTGGTCTTGGTGACTTCCCCTCTCTTCCCAGAACTGGTCAGAGGGCATGAAAGATCTGTCAGGCAGACCCGACAGCAAGCCTCCCCTTGTTCTCTGCCTCTCTTTTGGTGCTTGCTGAGTTTCCTTCCCAGGGGTCCTCCCTCTCCTCTCCCTCAAACTTCAATCTTCTCCTTTGCTTATTATCAGGAAGAACTTTGATTGCTCTTCAAGCCCCAAATGGAGCCCAAATTGTCAGCAACAGAGAAACCGGAGTTCCTTACCTCGAGGGCTCTGACTTTAGGCACTCATGTGCTAGTCAGGATGGCCTTCCTGGCAAGAGCAGGGAGATCTCTCCATTCCACTCTGGGGAGGCTCGCCTTCTTCAGAACAGGCTTGGGCTCAGGATTTCTGATGCAATGGAAGGTAGAGACAAATGAAAAAGTTTTCATAACAAAAACAGGATGAATGTTCAAAACCTGTACCATCTCATTTGTCTGAAACTGGTGATAAAGTAAGCTCACTGACAAAAGTTAAGATGAAGGGAGCAAAGAGATCTATGAAAGAGTTGGCATGGTATAAGAAGAAAGCTGGGGATACTAAAGGTGAAAACCAAGGAAAAGGACCTGTGAAGATCAAAAAGATGTGGTCAAGAAGCAGGAGAGAGGGTACTAGGGGTGGTAGGTGTGAGTGGGGAGAAGGGAGAGAGACAGACAGACAGAGAGAGAGAGAAAGAGAGTCAAACAGACAGACAGACAGACAGACAGGCAGAGACATGCAGAGAGAGAGAGAGAGAGAGAGAGAGAGAGAGAGAGACAGCCAAGAGAAGAGGAGAGGTTTCTCAGAAACTCAGGCTACAGGTGAGGACTTAGATGCCCAGAGGGAGGCAGTGGTGCCCTCTGCCTGGGCTGTGCTGGGCTGAGTCAGGGTCAACAATGGTGCAGGGGTCAAGGGGTACAGTGGAGGCTGAGAATGAGTGAGGGCCAAGAAAGGTGGGAATGCCAGGATGGATGAGCTAAGATGTTTCTAGGCAGAAAAAGCAAGTGAGGCCAGGCCTTGGAGGGGAAAGACCCAGGCCCAAGGGGCAAGGGTGGGAGAGGGACAAGGGCCAGCACAGCTGGAAAGCAGAGGCAAGCAGGTGCAGTAGGGATTCTATGGGTGGTAGGAAGTAGAAATGGCCTTTGCTTCTTTGTTGTTGTTTGTTTGTTTGTTTTGTTTTTGATTTTGAGACAGTGTCTCACTATATAGTACAAGCTGGACTTGAAATCACTTAGGTAGCACAGGCTGGCCTTGAACTCATGGTGACACTCCTGCCTCAGCCTCCTGAGTGCTAGGATTACAGGCATGAGCCACCATGCCTGGTGGCCTTTGCTTCCTGCGCTAAATGGGAAGTGGGATATTCTCCTGAGATTTGTGTTGGGGTGGATGGTTATTTAGATGAGGGTCAGAAGAAGTGAGTTTGAAAAGGGATTATACACCAGCTGCAGTGCTGCAAGGACCCAGCTCCTGAAGCCAAAGGGTAGGGACAAAAACCCTGCTTATGGGGTATAAACAGGGTTTCAGGGGCAGATCTTGGGAGTGGGGGAGAACCTGGAGCAAGGAGTTGGTAAGGATCAATGTGCTCTGATCAGATTCTCAGGGGGAGACAGATTTAAAACCCGTACAATCATGACAGGGTCATCAAACTACCTGAAACCAGGTGTGTCAATCATGAACCGTGACACTACAGCTTGCTTTATGGTTGCTATGCTTTCGTCCTACTCAAACTCCTGTTCAGATTCAGTTGCCAGTGTAATGGTGGGTGTTGGGACCTTTCAGAATGATTAATGTCTTCAAGACTGGGTTAGTTCTCTTTGGAACAGATTATGGTCTCACTAGAGAGTTAGAAAGTGCTCCTCTGCCCTCTCCTCTCTTCCAAATGCTCCTGCTTGCTTTTCTGTTTTTTTATCATACACGGAGAAGCACCTGGCCCTCACCAGAACCATGCTCTTGGATTTCCAGATGCCAAACTCATGCTCTTGGATTTCCAGATGTCAGAACCAAAGTACATCTCCTTCCTTCATAAGCTACCCAGTCTCAGGGGCTCAGTTATAACAGACACTGGACTAAGACAGTAGCAATGAAAAAAAAAAGTCACATTTTCAGAAAAAGCAAGAAAAATAAAAAGGAAAATGGGAATGTTTGGTAACAACTTGGCTGGCATTTCCCATGTCCCTTCTTTACTTGGCTGGTGTCCACCTACCCACCTGTCTGGCTTAATAGATGTGCTTCTCAATATTTCCTACTCTTTTTCATTTTTTTGTGTGGATGTTTTGACTCAGGTTGCCTGGGGTTTTCACTGGATTAATTAAGAACTATCTGTTGCTCTTTTCCATCAAGAACTCACTGGGAATTGAGCAATGGTACAGAGTTTTCCAGAGTCATCAACATCTGGCACCAAAGTGAAGCAGAGGGTGAATGATGTTGTTCTGAGCCAGGTGTCCCTTACTGAGCAGAAATAAATGCTGGTTTATTTTTTCTATTTGCACGTGCGCGCGCACGCGCGTGTGCACACACACACGCACACGGCTTGGTGCCAATGATAGGATTTTTGAACCTTTGTAATCAGAAGGATTTAGCATTTGGTGACTCTCATCAGTTGTCTGCGATTTAAAAAGTCAGCTGTGGGCTGGGAATGTAGCTCAGTTGGTTGAGCTTGCTTAGGATGCTTGGGGATTTCCTCTCCAACACAGAAGAAGAAAAAGCTGTGGAGAAGGTAGGATATTATTTACCAGGCAAAAAGCACAGCCTGTCAGTCTTTGTGAACTGAAAGAGAAGAAATCTTTTGGTCAGTGATGACCAGCACTAATTTCTGCAAATTCTAAATGAAATTACTAGAAAAACAAAAAACAAAATGTTTACAGGGTTTTAGGACCATCAATACCCCAGTTTTAAAAAGATACAGTCACTGGTTCCTATTGTTGGGTCCACTGGGCATTTACTGTATTCTGCCATTCCCCCTTTTGTAGTATGGGTACAGATGTTTCCATCATAAAGTGTTAAAAAAAAAAAGTGGAACAACTGACAATAGATACTCAGCATCTTTTTTCCCTTCTTATTTTGGAAGCTCCACTGTATGCTGTTTTCCTTCAGGACTGACTTTGCCTTTTCTTAGTTCTGTAATGAAGAAACTTCCATGGTAACTAGCTGCCAGTTAATTCCCCTCACTAAGAGGCTCTCTTCCTTTATTTCTCTGTCCCAGCCAATGAAAGATACTCAAAATGCTTTTCTGGACCCCTCTCTCCTTTTCAATTCCATTTTGCCAAGAACATTTAGCACATTTAGTTGTAGGCTTTTTATTGCATGTCTCTTGTTTAAAGTTCTTATTTAGTGTTTATCTTACACATTCCATCTGTCTTGGTCCCCTTTTTGCTGCTGTTACAGAATACTATGGACATGTAAACTGGACAGAAAAGTTCATTTGACTTATGGTTCTGGAGGTTTGGAAGTCCAAGACTGAGGGGCTCCTGAGGGTGAAGCCTTCAGTCTTCTTGCTGTGTTATAGTGGGAGGAGATGGTGGTGATGGGGGAAAGGAATAGAATTTACCTACTTCTGAGATGGTCTTGACCCGTTCACGCCTCCACCCCATGATCTCATCAGCTTTGAAGGCCCCCCCCCTTTTTTTTTTTTAGTGGCAGTGGAGATTAAACCCAGGACCTTTGCGTTGAGCTATATTCCCCAGCACTTTTAAAATTTTTCACGGTGAGACAGGATCTTGTTAAATTACCCAGGCTGGACTCCAACTTGCTCCAGCCTCCTAGAGTTCTGGGATTACAGGTGTGTACCACCGTTCATTTGGTTCCACCTCTTAATACAGTCACAGTGGCAATTACATTTCAATGTGAATCTTTTCCAGTACTGGGGATCGATCCATGGTCTTACATGTGCTAGGCAAGAGCTCTACCACTGAACTACTCTCCCAGACCTTGTTAAATTTTATTCTGAGACGAGTTCTGAGTAAGTTGCCCAGACTAGCCTTGAACTTGTGATCCTCCTGCCTCAGCCTTCCAAGTAGCTGGGATTAGAAGTATACACTCTCATACCTGGAACAGTGTGAGTCTTTGAAGTTCATTCAAACCACAGCACGGTCTCATCTTTATTCACTTGGCACTGACTTGACCACACAAAGATTTATGGGTTCATGCCTCACTGTGGTTTTTCATTTTCCACATCTCCACCTGATTTATTTATTGCCTGATTAGATGCCTGGTTTTGTTTTGTTTTTTCCCTCTCGCGTGAGGAAATTCTCTGGCCCTTTGCAGTTTCACTCCCTGGTCAGGCAATGGCAGCAGGTCTGGTACCGGATGGCTTTCTCTCCGTGTAGTGAGGAGGTGATTCACACTGCCCTCCAGCACTAATTTTGCTCTGATTCTCCTCGTTTTGTCGACTTGTTTTCTTCGGGGACTTTTCTCTTTAATCATGGAATTTCAGACTCTTCCCAGGTTCTGCCTCGTTGTGTGTCTTTTTCCATTCTTCCTGCCTGGAACTCCAGGAGCCTTCCAATCTGTGAACCCAGGACATTCTTCACGGAAAGTTTGCCTTCCCATTTTAAAAATGATTGCTTCTCTTCCATTTGTGCTTTTTTTCCTTCTAGGATTTTAATGCTTATTTTCATTATTCGTGAGTTATGTTTCCTAGATCCCTGTCCACCAGGTGCTTACTTTTCTCTACACCCTTTCTCTTGTACATTTTTGCTTTGGGTTTTGCATGATCACTTTCTCTGGGTCCCCCCAAATTTCCATCCCTCCTCCAATTTGTTTTAAATCTAAAACCACATTCACTCACTTAGGAAAGAATTTTATTTCTCATCTGATTTTTAAAAAGGTATTTACTGTCGTTTTGTGTTTTTTCTTGACATCTTGCATGTTGCAGCTGATCTCTCCCTGCAGCTCCCAGAATGCTGCAGCCTTTTCCTTCCTGGATGTTGGGTCTCCTCAGGCGCGGCCTTCCCTTCCTCTGTCTTCTTGCAGCAACCACCGTCCCCAACGCCCACATTCATCTGACACACTCGCTGTGCCTTGCTGTGCTCCAGGAGGGAGCACACTGCTTCTGCAGCTGCCAGCCCTGGGTGTCTCCTCAAGGCCACCCAAGGCTACTGGCTGGGCCTCTTCTCTGGTGACTCCTGTGCCAAGCTCTCTCCTGCAACTGTGGAGATCTGATTCTTATCCAGGGCTCTCTCTGCTGCTGATCTCTGCCGTCTAGCCCAGAGGGAGACTAAGTCCTGAGCCAGCCCTCTCAGCCCTTAGGCCATGCTCTACCCATCAGGTCTGGCTGCTGGCTGATCCTGGAGCTTAACCCAGCCACTGCGGCACTTTTGGAGCTGTGAAAAGAGTGCAGTGGGACTTTCAGGCTGCCATCATTGGGAAGTTTTAACTAAAGAGAGGCTCATGGTGTGCACATATGGAATCATGGTTACTCAGGAGGCTGAGGCAGGAGAATTGCAAATTTGAGGCCAGCTTTGGCAACTTGGTGAGGCCCTGTTGAGACACACACACACACACACACACACACACACACACACACAGAGTGTTTTTCAGTTTCATAGATGTTGGGATGACTGAGATCAACTCTAGCACATGATCATAAAAAAATAGAGATATAAGGCTGGGGGTTTAGCTCAGCGGCATAAGTGCCTGCTTGGCAAACACAAATTCGTGAGTTCGATCCCTGGTACCAAACAAACAAACAAACAAACAAATAGAGATATAGCTCAGGGGCACATGTATGCTTAGCATGTGTGAAGCCCTGGGTTTGATCCTCAGCAACTCCCCCAAATTCCCCTCCAAAAGAAAAAATCCTCAAAAAAACAAGCAAAAAAACAATTGATTTTAATAAACCCCTCAGCCAGGTCCCTAACGACACAAGTAGCTACATGGCTCATGTGCATAGAAAACTGAGCGGTCTCAAAGGGTGGTTGAGAAGTTTCTATACCTCTTTCGGTCATGGTGATGATGTCACCTGAAGAGGAAAGGAAAGAACCTTAAATGCTCTCAGTTCTCTTCTTGGCATGATGTGATATACACACGAAGAGAGTTTTCCAAGCTTTTGGAAGCCGGGGAAGATGAAGTGTGAGGAGGGAGGGTGAATTCTTTCCAGCACGTTGTGCTGGGCCTTTCAGCATCTTCAGCTGTAAACGAACACTTCACATGTCACTAGGCCACAGGAAATTGTAGTAAATGATTCTTCACATCCCATAGGTGACCTGAGCATCCAATTTCCGTCATTGTTTCCAAATCTGAATTCATCTTTTGTTTTAAATTTTTTATTCCATGATAAGTGTCACAGGAATTTTTTGCTGACAAGCTTCAAAGTGAAACTATAGACATTTTCTTTTGTCTTTAACAGCCAAAAAATATCATCATCAGAGCTAAATTATTTGCCTTTCAAGGCCACTTGGGACAGAGTGGATAAATTATGCCAAAAAGTAATTCCTAAGGACTTCAAAGTTGAAGAATGTTTCTTTCAGAAGAAAAGAATTTCTGAAATAAAACAAATGATGGCAATTTGGGTTATGCATCTCTCCTACTTTGTCAAAAGTATTAACATCTACTATAAAAGATTGGTTCCTAGACTATCAAATTTAAATTCATATTTTGCCAGAAATGATCATGACAAAGTGAACTAAATTTCTGAACTATCCCATTCAGATGGAACAAAATAACACATGGAAACAGTCAAACATGTGCAAAACTTGGGCACACTGGAAGCGCTTTGATCCCACGATTGAGAGTGTGTTTTCTGAAACTCTAACAGTACTACTTCTGCTACGATTGCATCAGTTTAATTGATCTTGGCAGGTTGGTGATTTGACACGGTCTTCACTGCCCTGCGCCTTAGTCTGAGCTATTGCATATGACAGTGCAGAAAGCTAGTTTTCTGCTCTTGGTGGTCCATAAATCCACATTTGCTGCCCCATCCCATGAGAGATTTTGGCCCTGATGGCTGCTGAATAAGACAAATTACAACACAGAACACTTTTTGAGCCTTTGCTGTTTCTCCACTGGACACATTAGTTCCTTCAATCTTCAAGCCATGTGAGGAAGGGATTCTTAGCTTCTTTTCCCTGGGAGGAGGAGCATGAGGCTCAGATAGATGAAGTGATTTGCCTGAGGACACCCAGCAAGTAAGACCCAATCCCATAGCTTCCTGATTCCAACTCTAGTATAACCCTATGTGATTTGTCACTAAATGGATGATAATATGAGGCCCCTATAACATGAATTTGTTTGCATTAGCATAGCTAAAAGTAATTGCTACCAACTGAATCTCATCTCTGAGAGCTTTTCATTCCAGGAGGTGTGAGGTGTTTTATCAGAATGAATGGGCATGTGTGCACAGTTCTTAAGCTCCCTAGTGAGTGGAATAGTCACTCTTTTTCTGAGCTGACATATGATGAACCATTACCAAACAATTCTTCTGTTATTAAAAGAGAACAAATTACCCAAATTCTAAACAAATTTTAGGATGTTGGTGTAGTGGAATACTAGTCAGCAATGAAAGGAACAAACCTCTTGATTCATGTAACAACATGGATGAATCCCAACAGTCTTATGTTGGGCAAAACAAGTCAGACACAAATCAATACACTGTGTTTACCTTATTTATATTAAACTCTATAGAAGGCAAGCCAGGCATGGTGGCTCACATCTGTAATTCCAGTACTCCGGAGACTGAGGCAGGAGGGTTGCAGGGAGTTTGAGGCCAGTCTGTGCTAAATAGTGAATTCAAGGCCAGCTTGAATTAGACAGTGAGATGTTTTCAACTGTTCCTCCTCTCCTGAAAAAAGGAAACCTAGTGTATTAGTCTGCTAGGGCTGGTAAAGCAGAGTACCAAGTACCGCACACTGGGTGCCTTAAGCAACAGAGGTTTGTCTTTTCTGCCACTTCTGGAGAAGGTATAGCCTAAGTTGGCTTCTTGTGAGGCCTCTCTCATTGGCTCATAAATGACTCTCTTCTCCCCAGCTTGCCACATGGTTTTTTCACTGTGTCCTAATTTCCTGTTTTTTCCTTTTTCTTTTGGTTCCTGGTGTTGAACTCAGGACCTCACGCTTGCCCAGCAGGTGCTTGTGCTGCTGAGCTAAACCCCTGCCCCCCCCCTTTTTAAAATGAGGACACCAACCATACTGGATTATGGCCCATCCTAGTGACCTCATTTTTACTGAATTACCTCATTTTGGAGGGGGAAGGATCTATCAGGAATTGAACTCAGGACTTTGTGCTTGCCAGGCAGGTGCTTGTGCCACTGAGCTATATCCCTGGCATGAATTACCTTTTTAAAGACCCTGTCTCCAAACGTAGTCCCATGTGGAAGTACGGGTTGGTATCTCAAGATAGAAGTTTTGAGAGATCACAATTCAGCCCATGATGCCTTAGCTATGTTGAAATTGACCAGAATAGTGGCTGCCTCTGGGAGGAGCAGGAGTTAGAGATGCACTGGGGAACTTTCTGCTGTTGATGATAAATTGTATATCGTGATAAGGGTTTGAGTTACACAAACTGTATTTGCATATCTGTATATGTCAAACTCACTGAAATAGTTCATTTAAGAATTGTGCATCTCATGCTGTCAATTTTGCCTCCAGGAAAACCAGAAACAAAATACTGTGCTCAAGTTAATGAAGTCCATGCATAGTATTAAGGGGTAAAGTGTACTGACGTCTGTAAATTACTTTTGATCCTGTGGACGGGATACATAGGTAACAACAATGCAAGTATAGCACCTTATTAATAGTTTTACAGTCTAGGTGGTGTTCATTTCTTTCAAGTTTTCTGTATATTTGAATATTTTTATTATATGCTGTTGAGAGGGGATTAAGAAAATAAAATTTCTGTCTGACAGTGTCAGCCATATTCTCACAGAGGCTTTTCATTGTCAAGGTCCACCCAGAGGGAACCACCTGACGCCCAAGTCACTTGTGTACAGTGTCCTAACAGATGCTTAGTCTCCCGAATGCCTGTGCCCAGGAATGGAGAGTAGGGAGGCAATTTGAGAAGAGGCCTAGGGTGCTAGAGAGTTCTAGCGATCAGCTAAGGTGTTCAGGTCTGGTGTTCCAGGAAGCTGAGGTCCAGAAATGCTGGAGCATGGCTGTTAGAACCCTGCGAAGTCCACGGTCTTTTTTCTTTGTTCTTTGTTTTTGAGATGGAGTCTCACTATGGTGCCCAGGCTGGTCTCACACTTGTGAACTCAAGTGATCCTGCTTTTCAGTTTCCTGAGTGGCTGGAACTACACTGCGCATGAGCATCAAACCTGCTTTGTGGTTTTTTTTTGTCTGAATCCATGATGGATGGTGTAGGTTCAGTATGTTGGGGGGTCTGGGGCAGCATGTGAATGATATGGAAGAGTTGCACATAGTAGGCATTCAAGTGTTTGCTCAATAAACATTTAAATTAAATTAGAAAGGAGGCTTGAGAAGATTTAGTCAGTGAACTTGTCTGTCTGTGGGGAAACTCTGCCCCTGTTTCTGCCCACCTCTGGCCTGGCCCGAGATACCTCGAGAAATGGCCTCAGGAGGGGCCACTGGTCCCTGGGTTCCTGGACAGCCAGAGGAAGGGCGCTTTGCCACATTCTTAGGAGAGAGCACATCCAAAACAATTTCTTTTTCTAAAAACTCTGTGCTAACGGGTTCCAGATGGCCGTTTGTTATATAATGGGGTTTGTTTTAATAGCGTCAACTTCCAGATGTGCAGCCTGGAATCAAGAAGCCCATTGGCCCCCTGGGGACACTGTGAGCCAAGCTGAGAGCTGCCCGGGGGAGAGAGGCAGCCCTATGTGCAGAACCAGAGATGGAAGACAAGCTGAAGGTGCCTTCCTGCTGCCCGCTGGGCTACTCACCTGAAAAGTGGGAAGAGAGGCCTAGCCCTCTATTGTCAGCTCTCACTGTGAGCAGGGACTCCCAGGAGACAGTCACAGGCAGCTTGGGAGGATGTGCTTTGCAGTCCCAGTGGCACCAGTCCTCTCTGGGTGACCTTCATTAAGTCACTTGGCATGCTGTGATGCCTGTCTTAGCATGTAAGAGTAACACCATTCTACCTGGCAGGGTCATCACAAAAAGGGAAATGAAGTAAGCAGTACAGAGTAGGGTTGGAAAGACTTGGACCTTTCTTCCTGGGTAGAGTGGAAAGACCAGGGGCCCTGCTGACCCAGCATCCTCCCCTACGCCTGTCACCAACCAGGAGGCCTCTGTGTATCATGGGCTACTTTTTCCCTGGAACGTTGGAACACAGCCAGTGGTGGAGAGCCCTCCGCCTCCCCCAGCAGCTTGTTCCATGGCCCTGCAGCTCCAATAGATAGAACATTCTTCCGATTGCTAAGCCAAAGGCGGCCTCTGGGTGACCCCCAACTGGTCTGTGTTTTGCTCTCTGGAGCTTTGCTGAGCAGCGTACATCCTTCTCCTATCTGATGGCCCTTCGGTGTAGGAAGACCAGGTCTGTGCCTGTCCTTTTTCTCTTGGATGGCTGCAGCTGTAACGCCAAAGATCAAGATGCTCTGATGAGGGATAGTCAAATTCCCAACAAGAAAAGTCTGAGAGTCTGAATGCAGCCGCAAGAGAGAGGTTTCAAAGGGGCACTCTATAAAAGAAAATATCCTCCCTCATGAAGTTATGAGAGAACTGTGATTTCAACAAAATTCCAATCAAATGGTGGGGGTGTGTGACATAAAGTTCTTATGGAAAATAAATGTAGACTAGTCATTGTATTTCTGTAAATGTAATTTCTTGCCCTCCCAGCTGTTGAAACATATGGTAAAACTCAAATGCTGTAAACAGTACGTTACTAGTACCAGAACAGCAGAGAAAGACATAGACAACAAAGTCCAGAAATAGAGTTGTCTACAGATGAAAATGTGCAATATGGCAGAAAAACACAGATCAAACTAAAACAAATAAGAAATTTTAACCATGGTTACCTTTAGGGATAAGGGCTTTGTATGGGACTGCAATGAATGAAAGGAGAAATACTTAGGTTTTATTTTGTAACACTCAGAACTGTGACTTTTCCAACATTATATGTGTGTTTTTTTCTTTTCTCTTTTTTTATGGTATTGGGATTGAACCCAGGACCTTCTCACTGAGTCACCTGCTCAGTTCTTTTATTTTTTATTTTGGAACAGGGTCTTACCAAATTGTCCAAACTGGTTCAAACTTGCCAGATTCCTGCCTTAGCTGCCCAGAGTGTTGAGACTACAGGTATACATCACCATGCTTAGTTATTGTGTGCATGTTTTTTTTTTAAGTCAACATATTTTTAATGTCATCTAGAGATCTTGATCATATTTGGATTTTCTCTTCCATACACCTCTATTTCAGAAAAACCCAATAAGTGTTATAACATAATTATAAAGAGGATATAACAAACTGTTAGTGGCTACTGCTTTGGGAAGGTAAGAAGGATAGGCTTTTACCTTCTAAACCATACATTTCTATATTTCTTCTCCTCATCCTTCTATTTTCTAGATAGCAACTATACCTTTAAAAATTGAGTAGAGAGAGAATGAAAGTCTGAAAAAAAATAAACAAACTAGTGCAGAAATGATGGAATGCTCTGAAAATGGGGGCAGACAACTGGCTAACGGTTTGGAAAATATAAAGTTAGATTCCTACCTTACACCAAAATAAACTGCAGATGGCTTAAAGGTTTAAATGTAAGAGAAGAATGTTAGAAGTTAAAACCATAAAAAGACCAAAGCAGTCTGCAATTTTAGCATAGGGAACGCATAAACAGATTGATAGTTTTTTTTTTTTACAACATAACAATGTGAGGCTTCTTTCATCAAAAAAATAAATACATAAAATAAAGGTCAGATTGCAAAAAAAATCAAGAATTTTAATATATAAAGAGCTTATACAAGAATTTCTGCTTCATAATTTTTTTTTTTTCCCCTGAGCCACAGTCGAGAAATTGACCACAAGGGAAGCAGAATTTCCTAGGGTGAAGGTGGGGCTGAGCTGGAGCATGCAGACTGGGGAGAGCTCAGGAGGGCAGCTCCCGGCCAGAGCTGGGCACCCTCCCGTGGCAGGGGTTCCCCAGTCTCCTTGGCAGTCACAGTCCTGTCTCATGCCAGTTGCTTCCCTGGCTCAGCCCAAACACTCTCCTCTATCTCCACCCAGGACACCTAACACTTCCATTGCTTCTCACACATCCAGGCATTTCCCTATTTCAATGACCTTTGCAAATGCTGGTCTCTCTGGCTTGTTCTCCCTCATCTCTTCATAAAACAAATCCAACTGGTACTCAGGCTTTAGCTCCAATAGCCCCTGTACTGCAAGACTGTCTTTGATCCACATACTTCTCTACCGTACCCAGGAACTCCCCTTGGGCTCTCCCAGAACTTGTCACCCTGGATTGGCATTCTCTGCTCATCTTCTTAGGTCCCTGCCCTAGTCTGAATGACCCCTATTCCCATTCTTTGTACAACAATCTTCATATTCCTGTTAATGGCCAAAGGTGGGGCCTTTGGAAAGTACTCAGGATTGGATCAAGTCACCAAAGTAGGACCCCACCCCTCATGATTAGGCTTTATAAGAAAGGGCAGAGACCTTAGCTGATGCACATGTGCTGTCTTCTGATATGATACCCTTCACTGTTATAAAGCAGCAAGGAGCCCCGGCCCCCTAGATACGAGAACACTGTGCCTAGACTACCCAGCCTCCAGAACTGTGAGCTAAAGAAACCTCTATTCTTTTAAATTATCCAGTCTGTGGTCAGTTGATGCAACAGAAAATAGACTGGGACTGTCCTTGTCAGGATTCTAGTCTTTCCCTCAGCATCATCCCCTTCTCCAGGTCTGGCATGGGGTAAGTGTTCAACCAATATTATGTGAAACAGTTAAGCAGACCAGGGGTGACAGCACAGGGACTGAGCTGCCACTCTCCTAGGTGAGTTTCAGGTTCAGTCCACTGCTTATCAGAAACAATGATTTTATTAAAAGTAAGGACACAAGAACTATGATTAAATGATGTCTTATAATTATACAGTAGTTAAGAGAGGCATCAAATTACAATAGGATCAAAAGAGAGAACTATACCAAGGAATACTGCAACCTGAATGTGCTTGAACTACTGAAAACCACTGTTGAGCTCACAATGAGAGGGTCCCAGCAGGCTCTGGGCCAGGCACATCCCTGCCCTTGAGGTGTCCACAGTTTACCAGGGAGCCACTTGGTCGCAAAAAGAGCTGTGAGAATGGCATTCCAAAGTTTTGTGGTGGCACAAAGAAAGAAGTGTGTCTGCACTTGCAGGGTGATTACAGCTCACAAGCACGTGTTATGCTGTGGCTTCACACACAGTAGTGTTGTGAGGAAACAGAATGTTACCCACAGGTGCACACATTTGGGTCTCTGTGTTCATTGCTGAATCTCAGCTTCTGGACTAGCAGAGTAGGCACCCAGTAAACATTTGCTGAGTGAGGGACCAGCATGAATTGTGGAAGTGTGTCTGGAGATGGTGCTTAAGTTACTCTAGAACCTTGCTGAAGGTTAAATAATTTTCTCTTAGTTCACTTTGCATTGCTACCACAGAATACCTGACAACATTTAACTCACAGTTCTAGAAGCTGGAATTTCAAGACTGGGCAGCTGCATGTAGTGAAGGTCTTCTGCTGCATCATGACATGGTGGAAAAGTGAAAGGAAACACCAGCGTGTGCAGAGAGAGAAAGAGCAAGAGGGTGGCATTGCTTTGGAGTAGCCCACTCTTGTAAGAATGAACCCACTACTGGGCAGAGAATAGTGGTAATCCCCTCAGGAAGGCAAGTTCTCTGTGACCCATACACTTCTCCTACTATCTTACAACACTAACAATTTGGGACTAAATTTCAGTATGAATTTTGGAGGGGACAAGCCATACCCAACCATGGCACTTTTCTTGAGTTAGAAAATGGGGTTGTTCATAATCAAGGCTTGGCCTTTCTGCTTCAAGGGAGTAGGTCTTAGGTACATTCAGAGCAAGGTGGAAAGGTACTGAGATGGGAAAATGGAGAAAGGAAGAATGGGACCTGGGGCCTACTCTCTCTGTGACCACAGCAGCAGGAAAGACTGCCTGGAGCCAGGCTTCACCAGCTTTCCCAGGTCCAGAGATACTGTGTATGCAGAGAGGAGGCCACTGAGCACTCTGAGGTGAGTAAAGAGGACTTGCTTCTGTATTTTTGAACACTGACAATTGTATTAGACAAAGTAATTGCTCAAATTTAGGGCTCATGTGTACTTAATACGTTCTCTAAATCACCCAGTTAGAGAGTGGTAAATCTATAACTCATTTCCTTCCTTCCCCTCCCTTCCTCTCTTAATTTCTTCCTTGTTTTCATCCTTTTATCCTCTCCCCTCTTCCCATCTTGTACTGGGGATTGAACCCAGGACCTTTGTAAAGAGCCACCTCATCAGTCATTTTTAATTTTTTTAAAAAAATTTTCAGAGTATCTTGCTAAATTGTCCAGACTAGGCTTGAACTTGTGATTCTTCTGCATTTGCCACCCAGAATGCTTGGATTATTAATTTCATATCTTTGTAATTCCAGAGCCTGACCTTCATATACTCTGCTTAAAAAAAAAAATAGTGAAGCTATAGGCACACAGCAGGCCTCAGTCAGGTCAGCATAGCACCAGGGCTGAAGGTCAGAACCACAGTTGTTCTGGGGACAAGGCCAGACCAGGGATGCAGGATTGGGGACAACTTACTTTTTAGGCTTCGTGCCACCAGCCAGACAGTGCACTCTGGGATTGGTAGCAGGACCTGCCAGAGCCCCCACCTCCCCGTCTCCCCATCCCAGGCCTAACCTGACCTTCCTCCCAGGGGTGAGGAACTGGCCTGGCTCTAATCCTGGGGAAGGCTGCAGCTGCTCTCTCGGCCCCAGTCCCAGCAGACAAAGGCGCTTTCTTTCCCAGAATAAGGTCTTGATTGCATATTGTGCTGGATCCAAAATGCTCCCATAAAGAAAGTGGTTCTGTCCCAGGGTGTGTGTTTGTTTGTATACACGCATGCACATGCTCACACATATGTATATGCTCATGTATGTTAGGTCCCAGAGACCTGGATTGACAGGGAATTCAAGCCTCTCCCAGCCTCCTGGGTTTGGCCTGGCATTGCTCAGTCTGCAGGGTGCCTCTAGTGTCTGTATGTGTGAGCATGTCACTCTATCCAGAGTGACTACCCAGGTAAAGGTGTCTATGCATATTTCTGTACACATAAGTATATGTTCATGTGCATGTGCATACTGTGATATCTATGTCACCATATCAGTACCTAATTGATTTTAGGTGTGTGTGTGTGTGTGCATGTTTCATTTGTGGGCCTTCTGGAGACCTTTGGTACCAGGGCCCCAACTGTGCTGCCTCTGGCTACACCTACCTATCTTAGTCTTCCCTGGACTGCTGCTGGGTGCTCTCCAAGTGTGCAAGGCCTCCTAAAATAACTCTCTTCCCTCTTCCATCTCCTGTATCCGCCTCTGCATTTGAGAACAACCTGGCCTCTTTCAGTTCTGGGAGAAGACAGGTTTGTACAGCTTGGCTTGGCCCATGCACTTTCCAAAATTTCCCTGGCTCCCAGCCAAACTCTTTATAAAAAGACTCCTGGGGAATGGCCTAACAGGAAGGCGGGGACCCTGCCTGGGGGGTTTAGGACCCTCGCCGCAAGTCTCAGGATTAAATAGGTACCTCAGTTGCTGAGCATCCGCCAGAGGGGCCCCATAGCCTGAGGCTAAGCTTTGTCTGAGGACCTCCCACCCCCAGGGATGGGGGACACAGCATCTCAGGGTTCATGCCAAGGGTGGCATAGCTGGGTGGAACCCCAGGCTTAGGCACTGACAAGGAAGGAGAGGTCCAAAGAGATGCCCTAGGCTATGCAGAAGCTAGGCCTCCTCTGGGCTCCTGCAGCCCCTGGCCCTGGTGAGCCTTCTAGCGAGACCCTGGGCCCGCCCCACCTGCAGGCAGCTAAGTGCTGCTGCCAGTCTCTGTGGCCTCATGGTTGCAGGGTGGGAGGCCTGGTTGCCCTTTCCCCAGGTCTATGCGGAGCCTAATGCTCAGACTCCAGCCAGTGTTAGAGCATGGGGTGGTGTTTGAGCATTCACCTAATTTGAGCACAGGAGGTCTCAGGCTTGGTTCACACAGCCCCACAGAGGCACAAGCGTGGACTCTTTCACATTGGTATCCTCAACTGCTACTCTGGAATTTCTGCTCTGTTGGCACAGGCTCTTCCAGGCACCCCAGAGTGTAGAGAGAACTGTTCAGTGGAGTAAGAATGGATCCTGAGGGTTAGGGCAGGGCACAGGTGGCAGTGGCAGTGTCTCTCACTGGCCTGTCAATGGGAGACCTGTGGGCTGCACTGAAGGAGGGGCTGTGGCCACATGGCATGAGCAGTTTGTGGGATACCCTGTGAAAAGGAGCCAGAAGTCTCTGGATGGGAAGCCCTCAAAGAGTTCGCTGTTTTTGGTCCAATCCTTCCAACAGCTTTCTCTTCTCTTCCCCTCCCACTGAATGCACTCACCTGCCTTATCCTGATCTGCAGCCTAGAAAACCTGAGTTCTGTGAATGAAAAAGCCTGGATCACAGCTGGAGTAGGGGTAGGGGCAGGAATGGTGTCAGGAAGATGGAGATGTCTTTGGCTGGAGCCAGAAAAGAGGCTTAACACCTAAGGAAAGCTGAGGCCAGGGCTGTGCCTCTCCTGGACCTTTTTTCCACCTTCGCTCTGACTTGCAGGAGGCTGTATTAGCCCACTCACTCTTCAGAAGTCCAGGATGATTCTGGAGCCCAAATATGCTGGGGAGAGAGAAGGGTGGGAACACAATCATCATCCCAAGATTGTTATGGTGACTATGGAGTTGTGAGGCCCAGTGATGGATTAGGTTAAGGAAATGCTGTAAAACTGCCTCAGTCTGGCCTGTGTATTGCACTTACTTGAGCTCTTGACCCTTTAGTAGTAGCCTGCTTCTGAGACCCGGCTGACACACCAGTGGGGGACAGGACAATCATCTCCCTCTAAATGCATCTTGGTTCTATTTCCACAGGCCACCTGCTGGCTCCATCAGGAGCCTGTCAGTGCCTGTGGTTCTATAATTATGTAAGCAACAAACTTGTATGCTGCACACTGGCCCCAACCTGTGGACAGATATGTGTCTGCCTTGTGGGGTGTCAAAAGACAGAATTTATTGCACACTTAAAGGTCAGAAGATTTTACATAAATGTCCGAATTTCCATCCTCTGATGAAAGAAATACCAGGCAACAGAGTCCATTTTCCTACCTGGCATCCACAAACTATGGACAGTACCAGCAGCTTCTTGTAGACAAGAGATGTTGAGTTTCAAGTCCCCACTATTATCTGATGCCTTAAATCACACTCATGTCATCCAGAAAGGCATATGAGTTTATATACTTTCTCTAAAAGCCCATGAGCCATAGATGTCTCTCCAGATGGACTCAGACCTGCTTCTTAGCTCCATTTGTGTGCAGTCATACACACAGTGATGAATACCCATCATTCTCCAGTTGGCCCATCTCTTTATGGCTATTCTCTTTATGGCTGTTAGTAAACACTGTTATGGACTGTTTGTGCCTCCCTTCCCAATCCATATATTGAAGCCCTAGCCTCAGTGAGAGTGTGTTTGGAGATAGAGACTCTAAGGGTAACAGAGGTTATAAGGGTGGGGCCCTGATCGCATAGGATCAGTTTCCTTAGGGGAGACCCCAGAGAGATTGTTCTTCCTCCATGTACCTGTACTGAGGGGATCGCATGTGAGCCCACAATGAGATGGCATCTACAAGCCAGAAAGAGAACCCTCACCAGAAACCCAAATGGCCTTTCTGAACCTTGATCTTGAATTTCTGGTCTCCAGATGGTGGGAAATAAATGTCTGTTGTTTACATCACCCAATCTATGGTATTTTGTTATGGCAGCTGAAGCAGATTAATGTAAATTCTTTAAAAATTCTTTATATAATTTTGCTCACAAGAACTAATGCAAATTTATTAGGCTATCATTGGGTAAACTTTCATCTTTCTCTTTTGAAAATTGTGGTACTTTCTCTGCCTTATCTCCCAGACCTCTGTCACTCATGACAACTCAGCACCAAAAGCACCATCACCGTGCCACAGTACATACTGTGTGCTGTCACACGGGCCAACAAGAGGCTTGAGCTCAGTGCAACAATCTAATCTTGAGTCTCAAGTCCCACTACCTGGTGTTGAGTAGGAGGTGACAATGATCACTGGATCTAATTGCTCTGCAGGTCATCCTGGTCTCTAACCAGAATCACAGGTCACCAATGGCAGGTCACACCCACTGTAGAAGTCAGGAAGTCCCAGTCTGCTTCTAAGAGCCCAGTGCCTCTGGGAGGCTTGCTAATCGGCTGTCAGATGAACGTCAAGGTTGGCTCATCAACTCAGTGAAACTGGCAATGGGAAGGGGTTCCAGGGGTGTGCTTGGTGCCCTGGCCACTCAGTGTGGGAGGAGAAGAGCTCTCTTTCCCTGAACAGAGTCTCATCTGCTCTTTACTGTCTTGCTCTAAGCCCCGCTTGCTAGGATATGGTTTCCAGAAAGCTTGGGCCAGAGCCTTGGCATGGGCTTTGTTATGGTTTGTGCTTGGATGTCCCCCCAAAGCCTTGTGCAATCATAGAGGTGGCTGAATCTAGCATTTGTGATTGGCTCATTGTCTAGTGCTGGGATGGGTGGTATGAATGTGGCACCCACTCAGGGGTGGGTAGCTCGCATACAATATAAGGGAAGGAAGGAGGCATGTTTTTTCCTTCTTGCCCTTTTGCTCTGGTCACTTCTGGTATCTGCCGCAGCCACCATGAATGGTTGCCCAGCCATGCCACCTTGCCTTGGAGCCAACTGAGTATGGATGGAGCCCTCCACAAGCTGTAAGCTAAATAAATCTTTCCATTCTTCATTTTGTGTATCAAATATTTTGTCTCAGCAATGAAAGAAAAGCAACCAAGACAGGCTTGGAATCATTTTGGGACTAAATTGGCCATGCCTAGCCTTCCTGTTGCCTGGACTTCAGTGGTGAATATGAGCACTGGATTTATCCTCCAGGCCTGCTTTCTCTGTGGCCCACTCTGCAGGGGGGTGAGTCTGCAGCCACTGAGGACTCTCGTGTGGGCCTCCTTCCTTAATCATGGATGGTTTTGCTTTTTGGTCTCCTCTATGTCTTCCCAACTCTCCTCTTCCTGCACTTTTTGGGTCCTCTTCCTCTTTCTTGTTGGCATATTCAAGTCTGTCCTATCTTGACTCCTTTTATACAATGCACAAACAAGACCCAGCATGGCTGGGCCACTCCAGATTTTTACCAAAGTGAAACAATGCCCTGGGACCTGAGAGGGGCCCCTTAACAGACCTGCCTGATGTCCACAGCTGCTTTGAAGTCTGTTTTATCTTAAAAGTAGATATGTGTATCTCTGATTCTACTGTGATTCACATTTCTACAAAGCCATGTTTGAGTTAGTATCAAATATTTTAAATGATTTAGCTCTTGTACTGAATCTATTAATGGAAACGATGTGCAGCAGGGGTTGGCAAACTTTATTTATAAAGGGCCAGGCAGTAAAATATTTTAGAATTTGTAGGCCACAGGGCCTGTGTGACCATTGTAGTTTTAGCACAAAAGCAGCCATAGAAAATCTATAAAGGAATAACTGTGGTTAGTTGTGCTCTAGTAAAGCTTTATTTATGGCCACTGCAATTTGAATTTCATGTTCATGAAATATTCTTTTGCTTTCTTCATTATTTATAAATGCCAACCTAGTCCAGGACCTGTGGCTTCATGTACGAAGTCAACACCAGAGCAAGGATAATACTAGATTTTGGAATCAGACTTAATCTCTAGATTCTTGCTTTTCTACCCATTAGCTGCACTGCTAAAGGCAGGTGACCAGTGACCTGAGCTGGGCCCTCATCTGGGGAACATGTTAAGATAAGCTCATGCCTGTCAAAGCCTGACACTGTGGCCTGCAGAGTAGGCACCAACCAAGCAGTGCTGGGGCAACCTTCAGTGTTACATGTGTGGGACAGGTCACAGCCAGAGCATGCTAGGTAAGATGTGCAGTTTCTCCCTTCCATCTCCCTTCTGTCACTCAGGCCCTTCTAGATGAGCAGTTACCCATGCCCCGTCATTCCTCTTTCCACCAAGAGGAGACACTACTTCTCTTATGGCTTTTTGGGCCCAGGCTGGTGAGTCTGAGCCTGGACATCAAGATGACCTTAGCTAGGTTGAACCCCAGCTCAGAGGCCTCTGAACACTAGCACAGCAAAGACAGAAAGGAAAGACTTCCCTGGGTTAGTTGCCTCCCCACTGGCCTCTGCAGCCCCCTCGCCGTCCCTCGTGTGTTTCATGCTGTTTTATCACACTATTGTGGAGGGATAGCCTGCCTCCATCCTGGCTTCCCCGTGGGTCAGATTACTACTCTGGAATTAGCACTGGGTTCTTGAAGCCATCAACCATCTAAATAGTTGGGAAAGTTTTTTAGTGTCTCTGGGTCTCAATTCCCTCATATGTACGGAGGTAATTTCAAAGTGTTACTGCAGGGATCAAGAACATGGGCATAAAGCACTTTAAACAAACCCTACCCAGAGGAAATGCCTACTATAAATGTATACTGTACTACGATAAAATGTAAGATATTTACATTGAATTCCAGATAAACAGGGTTTTTTTTTGTTTTTGTGTGTGTTAGTATGCACCAAATACTGAATGGTATACACTAAAAATGTTATCCCAAAACCTAGATTTAACCGGATGCCTCTTCTCTCCCCTGAGTCTGGCAACCATATGTGGCAGGTGGCTTCACATCTGTAGGTGTCTCTATCCCCGGCTCCACAGTGGCCTCTTTACTCCTTTGGTCCTCTTAGAATGTGGCCCCACAGGGATATGGGGACAGTCAGACCAGGAAGCTCATTTCCTGCACTGCTTTGAGCCCAACCCAGAGCCCTGTACTTGCCTTGGTACTTGGAGCAAGCTCTTCTTTGCCCCTTCTATATTCTTTTTTTTTTTTTTTTCAGTGAGACTGGCAATCCTCACCCACTTGCTATTTAAAAGGAGTGAAGATAAATGACTTATAGAATGGGCACAGTAATAAGCACTTGACATTTTAGTTAACCCTACCAATAATTCTTTAGGCACAAGTTATAATTATGCCCATTTTACAGATGAGAAAACAAAACTTGAAGAAACAGGTGTTGTTCCCTCTTCCCCATGGAAGCTGCATTTCTGCCAAGGCTTCTATTCCTCTTCCATTTGTCTTCTGGGGCTTGGGCTGGGCCTCAGCCAGAACTCCAGCACCATGGCAGTCTGGGCAGTACCAGCTTATTACAGCCATCTTCATTTCCACTTCCATGTTGACCTTATGGAATATCTTCCTAGCAGGAGACAGTTCTTAACTTACCTTTCCCTATTTCCCATCTAATCCCAGACACCCTGCAAATCTGGTGGCCACTAGAAGTCTTGGGGCTCTGCCTTGGAGCTCCTGAACCTCACAGGTTGGGTTTGGAGAAACCAAGAACACAGCCAGTCTAAAATCAAGATCTTAGTCACTGTGCTGACTTGAGAAAGAAGTCTTTCTGCAGTTTCCAGGTCAGACAAATGAACAGTAATTCTTGTAAGAAATCATTTTAAGGAATTCTGTGTAAATGAATCAAGCATAAAATTTTCCAGAGGGTGTGACACTTTTTCAAGTGTTCCATTTCTCCCAGTGCCAATTTTTCTGAGTGTAATCCCTTGCCCCAGTTTTACAAAAGCCAAGACTGGGTGCTATCTCCTCCAGCTACGGGACGATCAGGTGTAGCCCCTGCTCTGCAATCTTGTGGTTCATGAGACAGCCGTGGAGCCGGTTGGCTTGCATTACTCAGAGTAGCTGCAGCCTTCCTCTACCCAGCTTCCATAATGCCGTGAGGACAAATGAGGTCACTTGTGGCATGCACACCTGACACTAGCCCAGGGTACTGGACTAACTGTACATTCTGCCTGTATTTAAGGATGTAGGATTTACTGGAACAGGGTCTGAGAAAAAATGAAACCAAGACTCTACTACTACTTCTTTGTAAGTTATTTCTCTACCTGGAAGGAAGACTAAGTCTTGATTAGAGCTCTATAAAGCCAGTAATACTTTCTTACTTGAAAAATGGTAGCAGAGGACCCCCATGTCTTTCTGTAATAATACTCTAATGGATATTTTAATTTTATCTTTGGTACTGGGGATCAAACTCATGACCTCACATTTGCCAGGCAGATGCTTATACTGCTGAGCTAAATTCCCAGCCCACCCTAATGGTTTTTAGGCCATTTTTGCACCCATCTGTTGGTACCTGGTAGGAATCCAACAAGGTGAGGCCACGTATGCCCAGCCTTTAATGAGGGTTTGGTGCTTTCCCACTGGCTTCAGTGATAACTTTACCCAGTCCCTCATGATTTCCAAAGCTAGAGACCATAAATTCTTAAGGTGGTCTTGAGAACTTCAGTTATTGAGGTTTTCCTGTATCCTATGGCCCTACTCCAGCCCAGAAATTCTAGTTCCCTTAGGAGTCTGAGGTGCGTGCTTTGAGGCAGGACACCTGGTAAGGCGTGAGAGTGCTGGAAGGCATCAGCTGACAGTGTTGGGACCCGAGCGAGCGTGGGAGCAGGATGCTGTGCTGCCAACTCCCTTCCAGGAACTGTTTTGATCTGGTATGCTGGGAGGGCGAGAGACAGGTCAGGTCAACCCTGATGGCTGAATATTCAGCTTCCACAGGGTGGCCGGCATCAGTGAGGCATGTAGGAAAGACAGCAGATTCCTAGAGTACATACGATGCATTTGGAAAATGCCCAGGCTGTAAGAGATATGCAAGTGCCACTGAATTCCTCAAATACAAATTTGACTTTTAAACTTTTTTTTTTTAAATCCAGGATCAAGACCACAGACAATTTATTATGTGAGACATGGGGTGAAGAGTGATCAAGGAAAGTTATGGCCGTGAGTGACATGGAGTTAGATGAAAAGGCTCAAGTTTGCTGAAAAGAGTGTAAATTTGGCTTTTGCTCTTAGAAATATCAAAATCATCATAAGAAGCACTTATGCCTTACAGAGCAAGTATTCCACAGAGTGTCAGTTTCATTTTGCAAAAACAGGGTCACAATAGCAGTCAAACAGAAGCCTGAACACCCAAGTTAACATACAGGTTTGAAAAGATATAACAAGAGGTTGCACATGCTGGTGGGTTTTTACGTAAGATCCACATTCAACCCTGTGACCTACTGGAGGTTTACGTGGAACCTGGGGAAAGCAGCTTTTCCATACAAAACAACAACACGCGGACAACAAAGAAAACCAGACCGTGCTGGGTGTCTATAATACTCATTTGCAGTAAGGCTTTCAAGATACAGGAATTTTTATAGCATTTGTATTTTAAGGATTTAGGGCAAATACATTTTTTTCTACTTGATAAAAAGAAAATTAGTACTTAAAAGGTTCAAAAATATATCGATTGAGTGATTTTTTTTCTTTTACATAAATAAATTATATTGATTTTTAGGATTTAACAGCTGAAAAAACCCTTTCTGCTTCCACTGGAGGCAAAATGAACAAAATGTTAGTTAAATAGAGAGAGCAGCATTTCTAAGAAATCTGTTGTCAGCATTGTAGACCACCTACACTACAAGAATGTCATTAAATAGAATTTTTTCAATTATCAGATTCTTTCTTCTCATAGGATCGGTTATTGCATTTCTAGGTTTATAGCTCTGATTCATAAAACTGGGACTCTGCTTTTTGAAAATACATCTGATTGATTTTCTTCGGTCACAACTTAACAGACTTCTTTGAGATGCTCATTTTAACATTTACATAATTTATAATTCCAAATGTATAAAAGACAATGACAAAAGCATCATAAATAAATAATGCAAACTGAAATAGTTATGTCAAACTTTTGGACCTTCTGATAAATTATCAAAACTGTAACAGAAACAGTAAAAAATACAGTAAATTGTGACAACACAAAGTGAAACTGGTGCTAATAACACTTGCAACACTTCCAATAGCCCTGCAAGCCCTCCGCCCCCAGAGTGCTGATCTGGGATCTCTTTTCAAGTCTCCGAGCATGAACTGTCCATGAAGGAGAAGAGCATTGGGAAGGATGTGACATACATGAGTGAAGGCAAAAGCAAGTGGGAAGTCTGCTTAGAGGGGTTCTTCCCCACTCAGTTCCTAAACGCGGGCAAGCAGAGAACAATGGAGAATACTGCTGACTTGCAATAGTCTCGGCTAAGTGATAATTTGGAATTTGGGCCCAACTGTAAGATACGAAGAGTGAAGCAAGAACAGAGAGAGGGGGAAAAAACTTTTCACAGTTGTAGTGTAAAAGAAGGTTCGTGCATTTTGACAACCTCAGATAACCGTGAAGATAGACCCTAGCAAGTGTAGAGCAGCTATCTTCTCCCAGGCTCTGAAAGCCTTATTCTTAAAGAAGGAAAGAACAAATAAAAACCCAGTAGGATTCTTTGAACACAATGAGGCAAGTTAGTGACCAGAGAAGTTTCTGGGAGAAGGTGGAGCAGAGTTCTAGTGGTGTGCTTGCGAAGCAACCTGCAACTCTGCAATAGAGTGAGTGAGCCCTTGTCCCACCCTGGTTGCTGGTGGCAACTCAAAGTGTGTGACGTTTTCTCCAATTTAGATCACCTTTTAACTGGGGAGAGGACTGATACATATACATAAAATAATGCCTAGTCAGCTAGTATTTCTTCTTGCTAAAAAACCATGAAGGGAGAAATTATGTTATTTCCAGTAATTTTTTGTGTTTTTTTTAAAAATAAAGAAATCAATATATGCATTTCAACCATTAGTTATGTACTTTGGACTATACTACTCAGAAATCGGAATAAAATAGGGATGTATTTTAACTCAAAAACACACACCAACACTTCCTTTTTCTGTGCTTTTTGGTTTTCTTGCTACGTTTTTCCCTATTTAACCTAGTTCATGAGAAAAAGAACTCTTCTTTGTGTCTGTTCTTCAGCCCTTCAATGGTAAGTCCCTGGACAGCTTCCTTTTCCTTTTCCTCAGGTAAGTGGGAAACTTGGAAGAGAAGGGGGTAGGATGTGTCACCAAGTACTGTATTAAGTACAACTGCTGGAATGAATGACTGGATAACTGAATGAGAATTCTGTGCCTCCTAGACTAGGTAGACAACATTTATCTAACAAAGTGGCAAGACCCTGCAACTATTAACATCTGTTACCATAGTTCTCAGACAGGAAATTAGGTAGGTCATATTACTTATGGAAACACAGGTTCTTATGAAGGTGAAGTGAGGGAAGTAACAAACCTTTATGGGATAAGAAACTTACAAGTCACAATAATTTCTTAAATGAAAAAGTTCTAATTGGTGTCACTGTTGGAGTCCTTGAGTCCCCCTTCACCAGACTCTGCCACATGTTCTCTCTCTGGGGGTAAAGGGGTACTAGATTCCGTGCAGTTCTGATCAGTGCCTGGCTCCCTTTCACGCCCAGGAACAGGCTCTGGGTTGGGGTTTGGGTTGTCCCCCTTTGTTTTCTTCTTCTTCCTCTTCTGGCTCTCCAGACCAACTATCTCAGAGTGTCTGGCCTGCTGCATGGCTGGCAGAGCCATGCCCACACTGGGGGAGAGAAACATGGATGGGTAAATGAGTCCAGGAGACACTCCTGGGATGAGAAATGGGTTAAAAGCCACTGGGCTACTAGTAGTTATTGCGGGTTCAGATTGATCAGAAAATGGACTAGGACCAGGCTTGTCTTCAGCTAACGTGTCTGCTTTTACATCATGGCTGCTGGGTTTGTCCTCTGCAGTCTTTTCAGTGGCTGCTGTAACACCTTTTGTTGTGCTTGAGAGAGACGCTGGAGCAGTGGACGTGCAGGTGGTCGCCATGGGAGCATTGAGGAGTCCTCCAACACCGAACATTTGGGGCACTGTGGCCATGCCTGGCAGCATCATGGGCAGCATGCTCAGGGTGCTTTTCACCTCTTCGCCAGTAGGCATGGTCGCAAAGCCAGCTGGGAAGCCCACCAGCCCAGTGAGAGGGATGCCTGGCATATTTCTCACATTCTGCAATCCTACCAGGTCCATTCCTGCAATCAACCCATTCATGAATAGAGGCCCCATTCCAGAGGGAGAGTCTGCCACAATGGCTGGAGCTTTCAGGAGTTCACTCCGAGGCCGCCTCCCCCTCCTGCGGGGGCCTGCATCCCGAAGTACAGGCTCAGCCAGGGTATGATTGAACTTGTTTTCTGGGAGAAACCCCTGAAAAGGACAAAGAAACACAAGATGCTGAAGGTTACTGGATTGCAGGGGTCAGCTTGGGGTGATGACTGGGGCTCTGCACTGTCCCCAGCTCCATGAAGGGCTCACGCAGGCCAAGAACATTTGGTGGTTTGGGAACAACCAGGGTGCCCGTCACCGCCAAGCAGTGCTTCCAACACTCTCACTGGCAGAAGCAGGGTCCACTGTGTGAGAAGCTAGCAGAGAGCCAGGAGTTGGAGACCAGCATTGAAGATGTATTGGGTCTTGCTGAGATTCAAGGCTGTGAACCCTTCACCAGGAGGCAACATTCATGTTCATCATGACACAGTAAGGTTTGCATCGAAGCAACAAAGCACAGAATGTAACACAGGGTTTTGGAGCCAGACAGACCCTAGTTTTTAAATCCTGGCTCTGGAGCATTCTTGCTGTGGAGCTCAGGAGAGCCTGCTAGTTTTGGAGAAAAATGGTAACAATACCTATCTTAAAGTCACTGAAAGTGAAGTATCTATTACATCACCTGACTCATAGGAAGCTTGCTTGGGACTCCCCATTATTTTTTTTCTCTTTATTCATTAGTAAAAAGCTTCACAGTTAGCACTTGTGCTCACAGGGCTCACAGTGTTTCTAGTTTTACACATTTGGACCTTTCCACATTACACATCAGGAGGATTATGCCACATGGAACCACAGAGATCACAGCGCTTTAACGGTGGCAGTGAGCAGGCAGCAGCATGGTGGCAAGGAAAGTCCAGGCTGTGGCCCTGCACCTTCCCTCCTCTGAGAAGGTGGCTCAGGATCTTAGGGGCAGTAAGGATGCTGCTGGGAGCTGGCTACCTCCCAAACCGGGCCTAGAGGCAGAGAGGTAATTAAACCAACCATTGCAATTATGATGGATTAATTCCTGAATTTGTTTCATAGATGATGTGAATAACCTCCATTTAAAGACAAAAATGTTCTCCCCACTAAAAGGGAGCCATTTCTTTCACTTGTTGCTCACAATCCCTGTGCTCCTCTCTGGATAACTACGCATACCCCTTTCTCTATTGCCTCCATCTCTCATGGCTCTTAATTTATCACGTAACACATGTCCACATGATTAAAAAAAAAAAGTGACTTAAAACTGGGTGCAATGACACATGCCTAAAGAGGCTGAGACAGGAGGATCACAAGTTTGAGCCCAGCTTGGGCAATTTAGTGAGACTCTGTCTCAAGATAAAAAATAGCCAGGGATATATATAGCTCAGTATGAAGGCTCTGGGTTCAATTACCAGCAGTTACCCTCCACCTACACACAAGGTGACTCACCCTCATGCTGCTGAGTAGGCAGTCTTCTTAGGTGGAAGAGGAAGGTGAAGAAAAACCCCTTCCCTCTTGGTGCCTGGGAGGGAGGTATGCTGCCCTTTCCCAGCCACACTGAAGTGCAGGGGCCCTTCTTGCCCAGGTGTTCCCTTCCTATCGCCCAGCTATAAAGCTGGTGTTACTTTACCACCTTTCCATGATCTGAGCAATGGCGAAGCTAGGATGTTCAGAGTGGTCCTGATGTGTCTGAAGACACTGGGCTCATACTGAGAAGTGCCCTAGCTGTTAGGCTGAAATGTAGAGCTGGCAAAGTAGTGGGAGGGCTCACTCAGCCTCCAGTTCCACGTGACCCTATGAGCTACTCCTGGCGCCTTTTCACGATTCTCCTTTGTGCAAATGCCCTCCCTTCTGCCAGTCTGGTGTGAGTGGGGAGTAAGGATCTGGCAAGAAGCAGCTGTGGCTCCACTGCCCCATGGCTTCCTTTCTGTCTCTGAGAATAAGAAGCAGGGACCTGGCTGCCCTCCTCAATGGAGCAGACCTTGGGGCAATGAAGGGAGTGTGGGTCTCACCAAGAGATAGCAGGACGACCACAAAACAAAATAAAAAAACCTATTACTAGGTCCTGGAGTCCCACAGAATGTGGGGAGAGACGTTAGGAAAGCTAAGGGCTGAGACTAGGTCTGGGCCTGAGCTAGAAATCTATTTCGTATTTTCCCATGGATTGGTTTATAAACTGATTCACGTCTCTGGTATTTCCCATTTGTTTCACTCTGGTCTCCCAAAATGAATAAAGGAGTAAAATCTGTAGAAAACTCAACAAAGTTTTGCTTAAGAGGCAGTCACAAAGATAGCTGGCAACACTGGTTTCCAGCTCTCAGGGAGCTCTGAGGACACGTGTGGGGGCTCTAAGGGAAAAGCTGTTGGGCTGTGTCAATTTCCCTGGCAGTGAGCAGTCAGCAGCAGGAAACTGGCAGACAGTAGGGCTCAGGAAGGGGTGGTGGTTAACAGAAAAGCAGCAGGAAATCAGCTGCTGCTAATGAAGTACCTACCAGGTGCCAGGCACCAATCCAAGGGCTCAATTGCATCATCTCAACTAATCATCACAACAACCCTAAGTCGTTACTACTTCACTGAGAACTCACAGATTCACAGATGTGTGAAAATACATGCATCTGAATATTTCTGAGTCTTCAGACAGTTATTTTTCATTTGTCCTTTGACTACCCAAAAAGTATTCATGAAAAACTAGCCCATTATGGACAAAAAGCTTTATGATGGTAACTTGGATCAGAAAATTCTTAAAAATCCTTGGTTTACTATCATAGAGCTGGAAGGAAACTCTCTAACAGCCATGTTTTGTTTCTCTTCCTTTTCACTAATGGAGAGACAAAGATTCCTCTGGTTAGGGACAGAGCAGGCAACAGCCCAGGACTCTTTCTGCACTGTATTCTTCCCCCAATACAACCAGCTACTTGCTAAGTGCAAAACTGGTTTGTTCTGGAGAGTGCTGGTCAAGTGCATGTCCTGGCTTTGTGGACAATCACTAGGGAGACAAGCCTGGCTAGTTCTTGTTCCTAAAGAGAAAAAGTAAGATCTAACAGAGAGGACCAAACTAAGAAGATGATTTTTTACCAGTCTGTCTTGAGTTCATCAGTGCAAACCACCTCAGTCCAAGCCAGCCATTCTGTTTCTCCTGTACAATTTTGGACCCTTTCTCGCTCATGACCTTGGCATAGGACCCTGCCCAGGTAAGTACCCTCCTCCCCTCAACTTGCCTGCAGGGCTTCTCTAAGGTCCTCTTCCACCCACAATCAAGAACCAGGGAAAGGTACTGGGTAATGTCTTGTTTTATACACACACATGTTCCTTTATAACTCTAGGGAGTACGTGTTTGATATCAGAAGTCTTTCTGTTAGGAAGAAATCAAGCCCAGAACATTGATAAATAATACCTTTATCTTATTTTTGAGTCTGCCATAAACTGAGTTTCTCATCCAAGCCAAGTGGTCAAGTGTATGTCTTGGCTCTGTGGACAATCTGTGGTATCTAAGCCTAGATAACTCACTTAAGAGCAGACTATGCCCCACATGACCTTTGGCCTTGCTGGCCCTGCCTGCTTAGTATACGGAATACTCCTCAGGCATCAGGATGTCCTCAAACAACCATCCCCTAGCTTTGATGAGAAACACAGTCACAAAGAGAATGTGGGGACCTCTCAGAAATGAGAGCTTTTAAAAAAGGCACAGACTGGTCTTTTGTCTTTAGGTCTAGAGAGCAACAACAAAAAGGCTGGGGGCGGAGGGGAGCTCTTCATCCACACCATAGCAAGAGGAGTGCAAACAGAGGAAGTCAGCATTTACCACTTCCTGTGGAGGGTGAGTTGCACCAGCCACCCAGCTGCTGCCCACCCGATAGGTGCCCCTCCCAGCAGCTCAGTGACCACACACAGCGTCCACATTGGGCTTTGGCAGCACTCCCTCTTGGTAATTATACCCTGGGAACAAACCTGCTTCCTTTCCAGGGGAAGCAGAGAGAGCAAGGAAAAGGAAAGCTCTTACATTCAAGCAAGACCAGAGGCAAAGTTGCTTTTCTAGATGACTGCTTGGGCATACTCCTATCTAAGAATCCTTACCAATACACAACCATGTTTACTCCAACCCTAAAATTCTTGGGTGGAAGTGAGAGAAAGTTTAATCCTCCTCGGTAGCTTAATCCTCCTCGGTAGCTTAATAGGTTCATCCAACAAATACCCACACCTGGTGAAAACAACCAGCAATCAAATGCAATGTGTAGCCCCTCACTTAAAATTCCCCAAACCAAACCAGAACAGAAGCCAGCTCTCAAAGACACTTTTTGAACAACTGGTGAAATCTGAATATGGATTAGACATCAGACTTACTAATAATCACATGCACAGACATAGAAATAATTACATAGGGAAATGTTCTTAGGGGATGAATGCTGAAGTATTCAGGAGTGATGTATCTTATTTACAATTTACTGTCATATGGTTCAGCAAAAATCAAAAATTATATTACAACAACCATATATCCATAATTTACATATACAACGATATTAAATATGTGTATATACATATAGTTAATGAGCAACCACTATGTAGCAGCTATTACAAAGCTGACTCAGTGCCTTCTGTATAGCTTGTGAAATGCCAAATCTGTGGAGCACCTCCATCCAAACTAAAGCACACACAGCAAGAGAGCTATGTGGCCTCAAGACAGGAGGAAATGGGTCCTTGTGAAATTTTAATGTACTTCTAGAAAGGGTAGGGTTTCTCCTATGGACTAAAGATTTGTGTCCCCCAAATTCATGATGAAATCCTACCCACTAAAGGCCTAAAGAGATGAGGGCTTTGGGAGGGCTCTACCCTCATGGATGAAATCAGTGACCTTATAAAAGACCCTGGAGAGTTTATCTGTACTTCATGTGAGGACATAGTAAGATGATGGCTATCTATGAGGCTCAAGCCCTCAACAGAGGCCAAATCTTAATCTTGGATTTCTCAACTTTTAGAACTATGAAAAATACATTTCTGCTGTTTAAAAGTAATTTGTTACAGTATGCTGATTTGATGAAGAGTTTCTGTGAGAAGAACAACACCTTGGAGGGCTTATGTCTCAGGAAGAGCTGTGAGACACACAGCCCACCTAGAGCCAAATGGAGGGTGTGGCCCTGTCCCTGCTGATAAGGCTGAGTGGCCACAAAAGCCTTGTGGACAAGTGCTTCTCATTCTTACCTTCCTGCAGAAAAGGTGCGGAGCAGGGAATGCGTTTACTTAAAGGAGGAGAATGCATCTGAGAGGGAACTGACTTGCAAGAACAACTTAGAAATGGGTCTTTCTGGAAAAGGTTAGTGCCTGCACAGTTGAGATGAACACTAACTTCTATGGAAAGTGAGGGAAATTGTTTGTCAAGACGAGAAAAGTGAGAAAGTCAGGGGTTCTACACAGCTGCCTGACATGTCTGTAAATCAACAGCTCAGGAGCTACAATGAGGTAAAGAGCTGGAGGTCTTTACCGGATGACTTTGTGGAGACACTTGCCATGTACTAAAACACAAAGGGGAAAGTTGAAGCCACGATAAAAACAGAAATTGTATCAGCACATATATTACAAATAGGTTCAAGAAAGAGTTGGTAAAGACTTTCTGATAATAAAGTAAGAAAGAATGAAAAAGGACAGCTACTTCAAGGTGATAAACCTGGGGACTGGGCCCAGGCTTCCCTCTGACTGTGGTCATGCACACTGATGAGCAAGAGCAGTTGTTATGGAGCTGCTGGGAGACTGACAAAGCAAGGGAGAAATTCTTTGGGAATATTAAATAACTCTTCTGCAGAAAGAGGAAATAACTAGGGTGGGTGGTCTTTTGCAGCTAATGTAAGAAGTCACACTTGGGCAATCGTACTAAGAAAGAACTTGTAGTCAGGCAAGCTGCAGCTGGTATAGCACTGAAGAGACAGTGTTTGGAGAGCAAGAGTTTATGGAGCAGCCTGGGGAGAGCGAATATTCCCACTGGGATTTTCAGAGGCTCCTATTTGGGCAAGATACACTCTGAGGAGGTTAAAAGCTCACTGATGTGCAATTTACCCATGCTCAATGTATTTTCAAATAAAATGTTATTGCTGCCCTCTAGAGGTGATGGTTATTTTAGTTCAAATTCATACTCATCTGTAAACTATAATTAACTTAGATTCGTTATACTCCAAGTATTCTGCAGATGTCTTTGAAGTCCCTTCCAGTCACATGATTCTATAATAGGAAAAGGGTAGTGCTTGCAGTCAGCTGTTTTTCATTGCTAACAAGGATACACTAGGAAGAAACATTTGAAATGGTAGTCAAAAACACTTGGATAAGAAATAAAAATTTCCAATAATAATTTGTTAAACATTGGAAACACACTGCTGGCCTGGGTTAAACTTTCTTTTGACTTATAAATCTAAAAATAGAAAAAAAAAAAAACACCAGGCATTTGGAATGGTTTAATTGTTTAGGAGGTAAAGGTTGAGAACAAATGATCACAGAAAGTCACACTGCTGCTCAAAAATCTCCTGGGCACCACTTATCACTGTTTACAACTTCCTGTGCTGGCTTCTTGTCCTCTGCAAAATGTCACCCACTTCCCAGCTAGGGCTTTCTTAGTATAAAAATGTACCTTGGAAAGGATGCTGCCCTTGTCCCCACACCCATGACCTCTTCCTACCCTCAGTCCTGGTTCCTTGGGGACAGCAGGAACCCTCTCTTCTCCACTCAGAGAGCTGATGTCTAATTTTCCAGGTTCATTACAGCATGGCCTCCTCTGCCTTGGTTTGTCTGAAAAATTCTAGGAGGCAAATGGAGACCACATTACAAAACATTCTGTCACAGAGTCTTCTGAGAAGAGGGATAATTTTTATCTGGTTTTGCTATTTTCTCATTGATGGCCCTCTACACAGGATCCTACTGCCAGACCTCACTTAGGCTTTCTCTTCTTGGAGCACCAGCATTCTTGTTGCGAGCTGGAAAACAGGCTGTGTGAGCCCTAGATCCTTAAGATTAGAGCACCCGACTTACTCAGCAGCTTTCCAAGGCATTGCTGAATCATCAGCCTGGTCCTTGAATATCCTCTCCACTGCTACCCACCCAATTGGTTTTGTATGTTGTTAAAGAGTTACGCCCCTGTGATTTCATTCTCTTATTTTGTATGTACTCTTTACCTATGCATACTATTAGTCACATGTACTCTGGATAAAGATGGTGATAAGGCAGATGAGCAAACGAGAAAAGAAAAATCAAGGAAAAAATATCAGTGCAAGAGCCTCCTGAAGACTCCTAACTGGAAGGTCTTAGATCAAAGGCAGCAAGACAACTTGAAGGCAAAGTCCTAAAGCAGTAACTATAACTAAGAATAGAACCTCCCATTCCCTGTAGTAATATATTAATTAAGATGGAACATTTTCATCAAGTAGTAGAGTTTACATAACCTAAAGACTTCTCTTGAGCTTATGGCATTGTATGGTCATTTTGGGGGCAAAAAGGTTGTAATTTGGCATGTTCTATTCTCTTAAAATTGTGCATACATACTTCTTGGCACAGCATTCTGATGTGGGCTGTAACTTCTGTTACTGGAGGATTTAACAAAAATGTAAGCTTTAAAAAACAGAAACAATACAAAACAAAATCAACTTTAAAATGATGTTCTCAACACATATTTCTCCCAAACAGCTTCTACCTTCTGTTTCCCTCAACATGCGCAGAAATGGCCCCAAGTTAGGTAGAATTTAACAGCAGTCTTAGGCAGCACCAACAAACACTTACTGCCCCAAAGCCAGGAACATCTAAGGAGTAGTCAGCCTGCTGCCGTAGCCAGTCAAGCAAGCTCTTGCTTGGAATGGCTTTCTCAGCCTGGCCGTTGGCTGCTGCTGCTGGCTCAGGGGCCGAGGTAGCAGGTCCTGGGCCTTCAGGATGTGTAGTGCTCAAGGTGGCCTGTCCTGGGTCTTCATGGACTTCCTAGACAAACAAAAAATGAGAATCTAATGACAACGTGTCATTAACTAAAACAGAAGGAAAACTAGTTTCTAACAGTTAAATATGTTGTGATCTAAAGGATATAACTGCATGTATGTTTCAGTGTGTAGGATTGATAACCATATTACTAAGTTTTTGTTGGATAGTTGAACAGAACTGTTTGCAGTCTCACTGTTTGAATGTCTACTTTGTATGCTTTATTTTTGTAACTTGAACTACTTCTAAGAGGACAATATGTAATTATCAACTAGTGATTTCTTACTGTTTATTTTTTTGAAATTATTGTTTCTACCTTTTTTCTGTTTTGTTTTTCTTTAAATAAAATTTAAAAAATACATCCAAAAAAAAAAGAGTTGAATACGTAAGGTATTCTTTCAACTTTTCCACCTTTTTATTTATTTACTTACTTATACACAGGGTTGTGCTATGTAGCCCAGGCTGGCCTTGAACTCAAGGCAATCCTTCTGCCTTACCCTCCTGAGTACTGGGATTGTAGGTGTGCACCACCTCACCTGGATCCCACCTGTTAGTCTACTCTGACATGGCTTAAGTGGTGACAGAATTAGATCTATACAAATCCCAATCAACTGCCGCTCATGCACATGTTGGGTGCTCCTTCCACTGCAGTCCCTTTCTCCCTCATCTGTGAGCCACACTAATTCTATCCTGATTGCTCCAATTTAGTCTACTCCTGTCATCATCACTGACTGCCCCAGGCAACAACAGCTACTCCAGGTCTTGTCCCCATAGCACCCTGAATGTGACTCTCATGCTACACTATGATTTGGCCATTCATTCTCCCTCTCTTGTTTGAATACCTGTCTTACTCATCTCTGAATTACGAATGCCTATGGTGGGGTCTATTTAAAAATACGATGCCAATGTTAAATAAGTGTCTGCATTCATAAATTTACCCCATTTAGGATGGGACCATAATTCGTATGTCTTGCAGCTGAGCAGTTCTGAACCACTGGTGGTACAAGCCACCTGATGGGACAGTCACGCTTGTACTACTGGTGGTTCAAGCTGGCAGAAATGTGTTAAAAAAAAATACTGAGACCACGGAAACAAATTTTAACCTGTCATTCTATTGTAATTCTAAGAGTATAACAAAGAAATAATGTTTTTTTCTTCTTTTAAAAAATGTAACTTTTAAAAATCAGCTTAAAGGACTATCCAGGGAAAGCATCTGACATTTCAACCTTTTAAATTATACAGAAAGTCTGAGTATACCAAATAGTGTAAGTTCTTATACTGCTTAGGATCTAGAGAACAAGGTCCTTGGTTTGGGTTTCCTGCTTGGTCACTTAGCAGCTGAATAATATTGAGCCAATTATTTAATGCTTTTAAGCTTCAATTTACCCATCTGTAAAACATCTAGCCTCACAAGGTTGTTGTCAAGATCAAATAGGACAATAATAAAAAATAGGACAATGCCTGCCACATAGTAGGAACCTAATGAATAATGGTCATTATTACTCCTTTTAAAACATGATATATAATTCCTATTTTGAGGCTCAAAATCCAATAAATGGGGAAACACACAACATTAAACATTAAGCACATCATGAAGGGGATTTCTCTTGGTCAAGCACAGTTTCTGGCCTCCTCAATTGTTCACAAAGATCCCCTGAGTATGTATGTATATATGTATGCATGTATGTATGTGATTACTGGGGCGTGACCCCAGGTCCTATGCACTCAGCTAAATATCGAGTCCTACTTTATTTTTCATTTGGTCTCTTGTCTCACCCTACTAGACTTCTGGGATTATAGGCATGTGCCACCATATCTCATGTCTGAGTTTACATTGTACTGTCTCAGTGTGGTCTCTGGGAGTCTTCACAGCAACCCTCTGCAGTAGCTGTTGCTCCTCTCAAAGAGCAATATGAGACCTAGTGGCTTGTCTGCTGTCACTCAGTATCAAATAAAACAGCTGGGGATCTATAATCAGCTGGTTCTGACTCTTACTCCTTTTATACCTTGACTTCTAGAGACCTTAACTATGCTGGAGAACCAGAAACTCATCTCTGTCTTCTCGCTATGCTTGTTCAATCACCAGTGGTCCTTCTGAGACACTGAAAGGCTTTGGGTTACTTCTACTTGAAATGACAAGACCTCATGGTTCATTTCTCCATGTTGCATGCAGATTAAAGACCAATGATGGTTAGTGTCTACCTATTTGTAGAAAAGATAGAAGGCAGGCATCTCATAAAGAGAAAATAAATAGGGGTGAAAGATCCACAAACCAAAATACTTAAGTGTCTGAAGAAGAATGGTTTATTTCTCCATGTAGAAAGGTCAATGTTTATACTTAGTGGCTTTGAATACTTACCAAGATTCCTGCTTGAAGCGTTTGCTCCTTCAAAAAGATAAGGTCCATCCCTCCTTCAACATGTTTTCGTCTTCCCCTCCGCCTCCTCATGGCAGCATCATCTCTTCTGAAGCTTCCGTTGACAATCTGTCCAGTCACTGGGTGGATCAGACCAGCTTGCAGAATCCCAGACAAGTCCATGCCAAGGGCTCCTTGAAGTGAACCGATAGCCCCAATCTTAGGGGTGTTGGCACTCACTGGGAAAGGGGATGTGGCTCCTGGGGACCCCTCTGATGAGCAGGAGAGGTCTATAGCTGACTCCCCATGCCAGCCATTGAGGACGATGGGGGGGTGCCCGTGGGTGGCAGAGAACTGTTCTAGGCTCCGAGCCTTGGCATCCCTCTCCACCTCAAACTCATAGGGACGTCTGTGCTTTTGTTCATCTTTTGTGAATACTGGGGCTAAGAAGCTCTCCTGTGAACACACATATGGCAAAAGAAATTTGAATGCCACTATTGTGGCTGAAGTAGCTTTTTCTCCAGGTTGATCTCCCCACTCATCTTCTTAAAAGTTCTATGAACTTATGCCTCCTTAAATGTGAGTACCACATCACCTGAATGGCTTGTAAAATGCAGATTCTACTTTGGTGGGCCTGCAGAGCCTAAGAGTCTGCATTTTTAACAGGTTTCCAGATGCTGAAGAAGTTGCTAGTCATAGACTATACTTGTAGTTGCAAGACTGTAACTCAAGATTCTCAGCCTCAACTGTAAATAAGAATCATTTGGGAAGTTTTCTTTAAAAAAATCCCAATACCCAGGCCTTACCTCAGATCAATTAAATTAGAGTCAGTAGCTTTTCAAGATCCCTGCTGATTTTGATAGCAATAAACAGTGACAACCAGTATACTAATAACTAACTTAAAAAAAACTCATCATGTTCAAACAGAAATGCTCAATCTTGCCTTGATTTCCAAATTTCTACCAGCTGCTATTGTTCTCAGTCATCCAAGGGTTGAACATATCCATCATTTCTCCTCTCCTTACACATTTACTAGTTATCTAGTACATCCCTTTCTTTGTATTCACTCTGCCTCTAACTTAGTTTAAAGCTTTTTCTCTGCATCAGTTCCCCAGGTGGCTTCTAGCTAAGACGTTCTCCTCCTCTCATGACTTCTTCTGCCAACCTATGGACTTCAGCTGAACTGCAAAACCCTGCTTTTCTACCTTGTGCTCTGGTCCTCAACTTTTTAATAGCTCTCCACAGCCCACAGGATAAGGTCCAAATTCTTCAATTAACAGTAATGGCTTGCCAAAAACAAAATACAAAAACCAAGACTCCAAAAAGCCCACTGTCCATTCAGTAGGTACCTAGTGAACGAACAACTCAACTGTGAAATGGAACGTGGCCACAGTTTGTTGTTCTGTGGTCCACACCATCCTTGTGGCCTTACCTTTTGCACCTGAGCTGCCAATGTCGCACCATTGCTGAAGCTGTGTTCTGCCGCTTCTGGCTCTGAGAGACTGTTCCGAGAACCAGCACTGTTAGCTAAGACTGGGGTGGACAGTGTGCCTGAGGGTTCATACTGCTGGCTAGAAGGCCACTTTCCCTTTAACACCACGTGGCAGATGCTATCTAGGCGGTTAATTATCACGCGATCCTGGGGAAAAGGATACAAACTTTGAGAAAGAAACCCTGAGTTACCCAAATTAACAAAGTTCCTTGAGATTAAGGGTCAAGTTTTCTGACCAGAAGGAGGTGATCAGAAAAGAGTGCTTAAATGGGAAGGGAACCAGGAGATGGAAGGAGCAGGGGGAAAGGGGGGAGGGGATGAAAAAAGAATTAAAACACAATATACATACTGACTTCTAACAATAAATGTAATTATTATGTACTGCAAACATGTATTACTAAACATAATGATTAAAAAAATAAAAACAATAAAGATAATATATAATAAGTTTGCAAAAGAAAAAGAAAAGAGTGCTCAAACATACCATTTTATCTTTTTTTTTGGGTACTGGGAATCGAACTCAGGATCTTGCACTTGCCAGGCAGGTATTTAGCCTGCTGAGCTATAGCCTCAGGCCAAATATACCACTTTAAAACCTTAAAAATAAATTTCTAGTCTGGACAATGAAGATTAAATTAACAGTGCTAGAAATATGAGGACAATTTGACACATTCATCTTATGTTTTAATTAGTCAGGTGCATATATTGTCATTGCTAAATGTTACATAACTAATACCCTTTAAAAATATTGAAGGTTCCTCAGTTTCTTTGGCAGAAACACTTTATAAGGCTTGAAATAATTAGAGCTGAAAATGCTTGAGGTGGACAATGCAAGCTCTGGGAGATACCTTTGGCCACTCTGAGAAGGAATAGAGGGTTTTCTCCTGCAGCAGCTGAGCAATGGTGGGAGCACGAGCCTCTTGTAGGTCATCCCCAAGGTCTCCAGCAATACCTGATGCTGAGCTCTTGTTCTCCTCTTCAGAATATTTCCCTGGATAGTCTGGGAAAAGAGGTTAAAAAACTAACTAAGCATTTGGGAATTATTAATGATTTGAGAATTAGACCATTCTGTGCTATCTTAAACTGAATATTGATTAACATAACTTCTATTTTCAGGCAGGAGAACTAAATTAGCAAAACCATAAAAGCAAATCCTGCTCTATGGCTAACAATGCAAGTCATCTATTAAAGAGCTTTCAGCCATACCCCAACAACAAAAGAAGAGAGAAGGGAAATTTCTCTGTGTATCCAAGAGTAGGAAGAGGTGAATGACCATATTTCTCTTTGATATAGTAGACAAGAAGTTGAACATTACAATATTTTGACAAATTTGAAGGGATAGTATATGAAGTATGAAATGTAACACAGCAAGAGGATGATATTAATGAGGAAGAATGAAAATCCATAGAACTTAAAATAAAGGTAAAATAAATCTGATTCATGTAAAAAGTGATCAAAGACACTTAGGAGGCTGAGGCAGGAGGATCCACATGAATTCAAGGCTAGCCTGGGCTACAGAGTTTAAGGCCAGCCTGCACAACGTAAGCCCTGCCTCGCCAAGATGCAAAAAAAAAAACCAAACAAACAAAAAGAAAACAAAACAAAACAAAAAACAACAACCCTGGAACATTTCAATTATTTCTCTGACAGAAGAAAATGGATATGCAATTCATTCTTTCAAGTTTAAATTATGGCAAAAGCTTTATCAACGTGAAACAGATGTTCAAAGACTTGCTACCAGTAATGATGGAATGCAATGGAATGCCCAAGGTAGAAATGCTATGGGCCTTTTTTCTCAGTGAAATGGCAGAAAATGTCTCTCTTCAGAGCTGTGGAGATTTCACCTCTGACTGTGCAGTGAGTCTCCTGGGGAGCCACAGAGAGCCCTTACTGTGAACAGGACTTGCTAGGCATGGTAGACTTGCAGATGAACAAGAGCCATGGCCTGGACCCTCAGGTTCTCACAGTCTCATAGGGGAAGACAAGAAGGTAAGAGAAGGAATAAGGAGGGGAATAAGAAGGGAAGACTCTATCTAAGTAGGCTGGTGGAGTGAACATCTAGGAAGGGGATTCTGGACATGCTGAGGAGTCAAAAGATGGCCAGGAGAAATAAAGATAAGGCTGCATGCATGCATGTGTGCGCGCACATGTGCGATGGTAATCATCTGGCTTATCCTTGGTTGTGCAGCCTTAACAGAAAACTTGGTTTGTACTCTGGACTCACTGGAAGCACCACTAAGAAGTTTTAAGCAGAGGAGCTGGGCAAACTGGAAGTTGGCCCTGATAGGCAAACCAATGAGCTACTGCTCTGCCAGGACTGCAGATTTCTCATCTCTAAAGAGAGATAACCTCCCTGCGCCACCTGTCCTATATTTTCACTGTGTGAAGAATCCTGGCCAACCACTGCAAAAGTACTTTTAGAAGCATTACCAGTGCTGGTACTCAATGCTTATTGTTATCACAAGGATTACCAGGTCCATGACTGGTAGCCTGCTTTGAGTCAGGTAAGACTGGCCTAGCACCAAAGGAAGGAGAAAGTTTTTTCTTCTCTTCATCACATTTATACTGTGCTCACTTAATTATCTGTTTCCAAAGACTGATTATTTGGTGACTTATTCCTACAACAGGGTTCAAAAAGCAATGTGGGTTTTATAATTTAACATATGGTAGAGCTCCTTAGAAGGTGCTGCAGGAAAGGCTCTAAGCTTCCTTTCTTGGAAGCCAGAAGAATCATGGGGCATGACTGGACTGGCTATTCATAGGTTGGTGAAGCCACAATTCCAGTAAGCTACTTTTAGTTTCATATTCAATCCTTATTCTACCTAGCATGTAAATTTTGATTTAGGTTCATAACTGTTCCTTCCCAAGATAGTCATTAATCAGTGACTAAAACCAAAAGTAGGAGGAATTTCAAAATAAAAAGAAGCCAGACAACTCAAGAAGCTTAGTTTTGTTCCTCTCTCTTTTTCCTTGTGTAATAGTGAATCACTGACCCATGAAAGGGAGGTTATGTGAGTCTTACTCCTTGAGAACCACAATTAACACCAGACATCAACAGGGTCATTTGGTTGTTTTTATTTTAAATAACTGCAAGAATGAGCAATTTTCTCACCCTAATCTGTCCTCTTGAATCTGAAGAAATAAAACCAAGTAAAATTCACGTGTTATTGTTCCTCAGGATTCCTACTAAGCACTATATTTATATTCCCACTAAGCATAAAGAACTTCATGGACACCCCGAATTTTTTAACATTTAGAAATTTGTTCTAATTTGCATCCTATGATTTCCCTATTTAAGAAGATTGTATCTATTTTTTACTTATAATTTTATTATTTTTATTTGTGTTGAGCAACTGAAAGGAATCTAAACAAATAAATGCTGCTTTCAATGCCCATCTTAACCACTTATCAGTCCAATGGTTTAAATAAGAATGACCAAAAAATTGCATATTTCTTCATCAATTTTTATAATATAACAGAAATATAAAAATGACAATTTTGGGCCAGGAGTTTAGCTCAGCAGGTGTAAGCACCTCCCTGGAAAGCATGAGGTAGTGAGTTCAATCCCTGGTACCAAAAAAAAAAAAAAGACAGTTTTTATGTATCCAATAATTTTTATGTGTATTATAATCTGGACAGTGGTATCTAACCTTTCCTAATTCATTTTGCATTATTATCATCCTCTGAACATACTTTACACTATTGTGTTGGTCTTTCCTTTTTCTATGGGTAGTAGGACTTTAATAAGATGTAAACATAGTGGTGAAGATGTTGATAATGGATGTTCTGCTTGGTGTTTCAATATCCCATATTTTTCAATTATTTGATCTATTAGACCTAATCTAAATTGTGAATGACTTTTTGAATCATCTTGTTTTGAATAATAAATGAGTTCCATATTGTTTGGTCTAGGAGGTACATAAATATTTTACAATAATATATTCTCCCTGGCTTTTTGATTATAGGATACCTTGTTAGATTTTGGTCAACTCTGTCAACACCACCCACAGAATTATTATAATAACTGACTGCTATTGGAATTCTAAGTTTTATTTCTTCTGTCAAGTTCCATCATTTCTGTATTAGGAATGGTTGACAATAAGGAGACATCTTTTTTTTGTCTTTCCATTTCATAACACAGACCTTTCCTCTCTGATATGCTAGTGTTTCTCTATTTTTCAGTTTTTTCTTTTGCAGATCTTTTGGCATTTCCTTCCTATTCAGTCTCACTGTCCCAAACATGTCTGTTTTATATTATAAAAGAATATTACTGACTTCTGGAGAAGTATAAAAATCATATCTACTGTACTTATGGTAAGAATTTTTATAGATTGCAGCACAAGATTATAGGTTATTTTTCGCAAATAAACATAAATTAGTAAAAGAAAATAACCAGAACTTATTAAATTTCACAAATATCAAAGGCAAACACAATGTTCTAAATAAAAAAGTATGCAAAATATAGTCCATGTAAAACAAACAGTCATAGAAGCTTATTTCCCGCAAACAAGAATTGATTGGCTGAAATTGTTAAGTGGTTAACAAACATCAACTTTATTTGTATTTTTGGAGGTTCTGCAAATTTCTGGCCTCTACATTAGTTGGAGGTCTCTGATGTCCTAAAGCCATTTTACTCAGTTTGGAGGATCTGATCCAGTGCAAGAACACATCACTTCCCCTAAGTGCCAGATTTCTGCATCTATTGCATAAAAGCACACAAGTCCTGTCTAGATCACATGGCTGATGCAGCAGAAGTGCTGTGACTGTCAACAATCAGCCTTGGTTTTCTCTGATGATCACAGTTGAGCTATTCTAATTTTCATGACTTTTGGTTTGAATACATATGAAAAAGTAGGGAGGTCCTTTTCAGAAATCATAAAAATAGTGACCATTCTACCCACCTTCCTTCTCTTTCCTTTCATGGAGGACTGGTTTATCCAAAGTACCGTTAAGATTCTACATACTGTACCTTGACTATGGCAGGTTCCACCTCTGTCATAATCATCTTTATTCTCGAAATTCATGTCTTCTGACTTGGGCTCACTTCCTTCAGAAGCATATGTGGAGAAACCTTTTTTCCTTTCTGCACTTTCTTTCCAAGGTTCTTTTAAAAGCTCAGGCTTCACTTTAAATGGCTCTGATGGAATAGCAGTGAGCTCACCTTCCACTGTGGTATTATTGGCTTTGCTTTTGTACAGGTCTGGGTTATAAGCCTTGGGTTTCTCCACTTCAAATTCATCATTCCCGAGGCCATGCGCCCACCTTTCCATGTGTTTGCAGTGGCACTGGCAGGATGCTGGAGGAAAGGCCCTTGGTGGTCCAGTTTGGCTCACCACCTCCAGGCTTCCTTTCTTGGCTTCATCCAGATGGAAGCCGTGGCTCTTTTCCCTTGGGATGTTAGCAGTGGGATTAGTGAGACGTAAAACCTCTGGCTTTTCTCTTGTGCCTGCTGCCATGGTTAAAGTTTCTTCCTCATTTTCATCCTCTTCCTCTTCCTCATCACTCTGGTTTTGACTCAAAATCAACTTACTTTCTAAACTTTTGTTTTCTAATAAATCAATTAATTTCTGATCTGATGAGAGGTTTCTTTTGGAGTCACAGACATTAAGACTGCACATATTTATAAACCCACTTTCATTTCCCACATCCAAGGCAGTGGAGGGTATGCTTTTGGCTTCTAACTGCCCCATGCTTTTAGGTCTCTGCCCTGCCTCATTGAGGCAGTGCTCCCTTTCCTTTGAAATAGGTGCCAACACATGTTCTCCACTTTTAATGTTCATTTGAGCTACTCCTGCTTCTAAGGTATCCATAAGAGAAACTGAAGCTATTTCTGTTTCACGGTCACTAGGCCGGCAGCTTGCGCTTTTGTTTGCCGAGATAGCAGTAGCATCTTTTTTAGATGCTGTATTGATAATTGGGCCCTCCTGAAAAGAGCCTGGCTCTTGGCTGAGTATTTTCTTACCATACATCATATTCTCCAAGGACTCAGGCAGCAGACTTTCATCATGGTTGATAGAAATTATATCCTGAACTTTAGAAATAAAACTGTCACAAGTCACATCAGGAAAGCTGCCTCTACACAGACCAAGATGATCATCTCTGCTCTCAATTTTCACCAGATTCTCAGGTTCACTTTCAAGAGACTCTGAAGTCCTACTCATTTGAGAATAGGTAAGAGATTCATGTAACTTGGAGTTGGTCTGGTAAAGACAACAGAGACCCCCTGGTGCCTGAGTGTCAGTTCTTTTATGCTGGGCATAGTTTCTGTAGGCATCCAGGAAGGATAGCTGGGGGTCATTCATGATGTAATAGTCAGTTCGGTTTAGCCCGTGTTTGGCTGTACCAATGAGCAGGTCTCGATCATGCTTCCCACACTCCCACCAGACTGGGAGGTAGAGGCTGGGCCTGCAGAGTTGGAGGCGCTCATGCAGTTGAGGACACCTGAGCACCTGCTCTCGAACCTTCCGTAACAACTCAATGCGGTAAAGAGTTTTTGCAGCCCGTTCCTCAGTGATGGGTTCAACACAGATGGTGGCATCAGGGGGGCCTGGAGAGAATGGGAAATACAGAGTCTATCACTTCAAGTGGTTTTGAATACTTCTTGCTCTACTAAGCCCCTACATCTCTAGCCTTTCAGTTTAATCCCCTAGGAGTTTTACAGGTGGGCTCTGTTAAAATTTGGAGCTAAAAGGGAATGGATAAAGACAGAACAGGAAAACATCAGTTCTGTATGTAATATTAGTTCCTACTTAATAAGCACATGTTATGTCTCTCTCTGTACTAGCTACGCTATATTGTATATGTCATCTAGTTCTCACAGAAATCTTATGATACATCATTATTTCTGTTTTAGGGATGGCAAAGAGGTTTAGATTAGCTACTTTGTTAGAGGGGACAGAACCAAAATGTGAATCTAGGTCTTATCAGTATAACTAAAGGTCTAAACCTTTCCAATATACATTATCAAGTATACAGTAGCTGCAAATGTAAGGGTGAAAGGGGGCCTAGAGTAAGTTGTTTCAAATTCCAACCAGGACAAAATTACAGAAGAGGATTCTATCTGATCAGATGTTTAAATAAAACCCACTTACTTCCTGTAAGTGAATACATGGTAAAACATTTAAAGTTTATTATATTATAATATATTAAAATCTAATATAAGCAAGGTACAAAGCTCAAAGAAGGGCAAACTTTGATGTGACTTAAAAAAAAGAAAACTTTTAGTTTAGGAAAAAGTCTCTTATTTTTTGAGACAGGGTCTCATTATGCAATCCAGGCTGGCCTCAAACTTGTAGCAACCCTCCTGCCTCAGCCTCTGGAGTTCTAGAATTATGGATGTGCACCATCAAGCCTGGCTTGTAAGATTTTAATTAGACCGGTTACATCATTTGGGGGAGAGAGAATATTTTAACTGAGGGTGAATGCAATTAAAAGCACATGAATTTCTAAGAACTTACATATCTCTACCTGAACCTCTCAGGTAGACTTTATTGTGAGAGTTACAGCTCAAGTAATGTTACACTTTGAACACTAGCATTTTCATCCTCTGTCTCGCTTAACATACTGACAAACAACTTTCTCACCACCATCTTTCCATGCAGGCAGACGACAGACGTTTCGGCACATGGCCACAAAATTATAAAAATAGTGTTCCAGGCTCTCATCTGACTTCTTGTCCAGACGGGAAATGATGCGGAACTGAGTCCAGTCGAAGGTTTTCTTCTCTTGATCATAAACAACGCCAAATGAAGACACTGCTCTATAGAAGTCTGCTTGCTCTCTCCTGGTCCACCTTAAGATTCAATCAGAGTGAGAGGAACTGTTTTTTTCCCCCTCTCTCTCTATTTTTTTTTTTAAAGAAAGCTAACAACTTATTGAGCACATACTATAATAGAACTCATGAAATCAAGAAATCAGATGGAACTAGTTTATCTTACTGTATATTTTTATTTAAATTAAATTGATTTGAGAAGCTTGTAACAAAAACAGGCTATAGCCCTATTCCCAAGGAGGGGAGCTGCTTTCAAGTCTTCAGTGCTTCCTTCTGGTATTTACTTCTCTATTTCAAGGTCATGTGTGCAGACTTAGCTATCTCTTGGGCAATCAATTACCTACTTAATCTCCATTTGTAGGAAATAAAGAGTTTTAAAATATTACATATACTTAAATATCTATGACAACATGGAATCACAGAATCCTGGAAGGACCTTTCAGCCCATTAAATTCAATCTTTTTGTCTTACAACCGAGGAGACTGAAGCCAAAAAGGGAAGAGAATCATTATTTCAGTGCATAAGTCCTGACTCCCTATCTGCCACTGGTTTTCTATAGATGAGTTGTTCATGTTAATATTTTTCTTTGGGACACAAAAGTCCTCTAGTCTTTAAATTCTATAGGATTAAGATCATTCTCAGGGGGCAAGAGAGCCACATGCCACCAATAGTCTTTATGAGGGGTTCCTGGCTGTCATGCTCTTCATCCCAGCTAGGAATGGAAGGTGGGTGAGGAGTCAGTGGGAGAGTGAGAAGCAGGGAAGGGCCGTGGTTCTTTTCTCTGTAGCTCTGCCAGATAGGACAATGTTCTGACTTAGCAAATTTCAGAACATCAGAAAGAATATAGAAAATTAATTGGGTTTGCTATATGTTGTTTAATTCACTGGAAGGATAGAGTGAAATAAAGACTCAAAGAATTGCAACTTTGTGATATGTTCAATCTCAGCTTGTGCTGGCCAACTGTACCCTTTGTTAGCTTAATTCTTAGATGAGCAAGTAATTACTGATAATTTATGCCTTCCTTCTGGGCTTGTACTTTGTGATATTTATTGCTCTCAAAGGTTTGATAAAAATAGCTATAAAGGTAGCGTCAATGCACAATATATCCTTTGTCGCTAGAAGGAGTAGGGGGTCTGAAGTTGTCTCATAAATGCTAGCATGGTGTTTTTAAATGACATCACCACAGATTGGGGTCTGACTTAGGGCAGATGTGAAGTTGGAAAAGTCATTAAAGTCTGTGAATTGTGAGCAGAGGGTGTCCCAGACCACGTCAAACTCCTGTTACCATGCCAACACTGTCACTGCTGAGGTCCCATTTAATAAATTCTGGAGACAATGTAACTTTACGAGAGAGCATATGTACACTTTCCCCTCAGCTATCAGATTCACTTTTTGTTATCTGTATCCAGTGAACTGTCCAGCATGCCCTGTTGGCCCTTGACCTTTACCTTTTCTGAGCTTCCTTGTTGATGAGGTCCATTTCTGAGGTTCTTCTGAACATCTCCTCCTGAACCCAGTATCCTTGGTTACCTGGTCCCAGGATTTCAGGTCGGCAGAGTTCTTTACGGTTGCAGCGCTGGTAAATAGTGACCAGACGCCGGAGACGAGCTGTGAGAGCCGATGAAACTGGCCAGGGTGATTTGTCTGGGTCGGAGCTATCCTGGGCTTCAAACATCAGTGAGGATATTAGTATTTATGTATAGAACTAAAAACAAGAGTTTGGTTTTGCTTAAATAAAAACAAAGCTGACACTGGAACTTTTTTTTTTCTTTTTCTTGCTGACAATGTAACAATCAAAGTAGTTACTGCTTTAACACTCAGCCCAGCATAGCAGGATGGAGTTTTATGTGGTGGTCTACTGTTATCTCTCCAAAAATTACGTCCTATGCTGTGAGGTTAGAACTGATTTGAGAACCTTTCTCTACAGCATAGGATAAACAAATTCTTTACTGTCTTCTCCACATAGTACTTTGGGTTTCTGTGTAGTTGGTCTTTTCAACTGTTGAAGCCTTTGTTAAGTTTGAATTCAGAAAGTGCAAATTCTAACTTTTCTAACAAAAGCAAAACAAACAAACAAACAAAGCAATAAAATCTAATTCCTTTTTACCTAAGTCCATCCTAACTTAAGATATCATTTTATTTTGTATTTCAATGTCAGGGAGACGAAGGCCAGAGCCACGTGTAACTAGGAGAGTGTAAAAGTCAACTTACTTAGTTTTTAAAAAGAATATTCTTCAAAAATAGCATTTTATATACATATAAACTCCAGGTAACTACAAACTTAAACTTTACTTTTCCTTGTCTTCAGAAGGACAGTCTCACCTGCCCGGCTGTCGTCTTTCTTTTCACCAAATATGCCTTCACCGCCATCACTGGAATTCTCCTAGAGATAAAGGAAGCAAAACTGAACTCAGAGGAAGCCAGTTTAGAGTGACTCTATATGGAAGGATGAGCATGTACAACTGGCATCCCTGCCTATGGACATCTCAGAGACCAACACATTACTCGATAAATGCAGCTTGAAAGAAGTTTTTGTGAAGTAAGTATTTACTTTTCCTGGAATAATTTTTTCCCACCGAGAATCATCTTAAAGAATGATGAACTGGCACAGTCTCCTTGGCAATTATATTTTACAAGTATTATTTTAGCTGTGAATTTAAATATTTGCTTTATCACTGTCACTTGTAACTTAATACTGTCAATTTTACAAAGAATGTGGTTGCATTTTTTTTTTTTTTTTTTGCTGTGAAAAAGTGTCATGCTCATAGCTTCACAGTAACAGACACTATTTTCATAACACACGACTGTTCCAGACATGAGATCTGCTGGTGGAAAACCCCAGAAACTTAAGGTTAAAATTACAATTTGAAGCTCCAAGTGAATCTGGAGTATGAACACAGGCACAGAGCTTGTTCACAGAGCTAGTGGAAGGAGTACAAAAGATCCTTTCACAAGCCTGTCACGGTCTTAGGTATGGAACTTTACAAGATCCTTTATAAGAGCACCATCTGACCCATGCAGGAGACTAGGGTGGGAAAAAAGATTATATTATTTTCAGTGGGACTCCACTTTTAACACTTAACTTACTACTTTTCTAGTGCAATCATTTTACCTAAATGATGGCACAAAACTTTAGGATTCAAGACTTTGCCATTCTAGAGCACAGGGTTAGAGAGAATGAGAGTCAGAAAACCATGCCTTATATTCATTTTTGTGTGGCCCTCAAGTTAAGAAGGTTCTTAACCTTTTTTTTTTTTTTCAAGTGTTACAAAAAGGGAAGAAGAATATGTGGACAGAGAGACCAACACAGTCTTGCTCAAGATATTTATTTTCTGGTCTTTTACTGAAAGTATTTGCTCCCAAGGTATTGGGAGGCCAATACATTACTACAATAAGAATGGATAGATACATATGACTACCAATAGTTACAATTCAGATCACTCTCTTGGGCCCCAGGTACCAAGAAGAAGCTGAAAGAGAAAACTTTGAAAAGGTAAAAAGGAACAGAAATGCATTTTCTGAATGCATTTCTCTCTTATATAGATAGAATGATGAAAGTAGTTACTAATATTACCAAGAACTGTGTTAAGTGCTGTGCAAAAACCCTTTATTTGGCTTATGTGGTTTAGTTATTTGAACTAGCTCAAGAAGTAAAAACCATTACAGATAAAAACAAGCCCTAGAAAGTTCATTAACTTGCCAAAGCTTGTCACATGGTTAGTAAGTGTTACAGTTGGGATTCAAATGCAGGTAGTTTAATTTGAAAGTCACACATTTTCGACTACCAAGCTATCTAAAAAATGGCAATGCAAGAATCTTAAATGAAAATCTGTTTGGGTGAGTGAAAACACATTTAAAACTTAGCAGTGCTAGCTAGCTAATCTCCCTTTGCCAAGTCAGAGCTGTGTTCTGCCATGTAATGTCAGTCAAGAGTGGAAACTATCATTCTGAAGTGACATTTAAGTATGTCACCTCATCCTGTCCTATTAACTTAGGCAGTTACATAAGAACAAAAACCCAAACCAACCCACAATGCCTCGTGTATCTTCCTACCAGAGAAAATCTCATTGGAAGATCCTTTCAGTGTTGGAATTTATAAGTATGGACACTTCCAGGTGAGAAATCTTCTATTGGCCACAAAACAAAGGCAGCAGACCCTGGAGTAATCATGTTCCTCATCAAAACACACTGGTGGCCAACATGTGATTACCATATCCCAAACTCAGAGGTGCAGACTCCTACCTTGGTATGACCTAGGGACACAGGGCATGCAGGTTTCTTTTCAATGCTGAAATTTACAAGTATACACAATTTCTGTAGGGGTACAGCTTGCTTAGGCAAAATTCAAGTATGGAAAGCTTTGGGTATGAGCAAGTGCACTTTTCTATACCTCTCTCAGCGGTACTTCTCCTCTCTAGAAATGACTTAATGGCAAAGAATCAGCTAACAGTGGCTCAAGTGAAAAGGATATGAAAATTTTAGTTACTATTAATTAATTGTGGAACTGGGCCACCAGAATGCTATGCAAGTACTCTAGCACTGGGCTATAATTCCAGACCTTATTACTTTTTATTTTGAGATAGAGCCTTATTAAAATGCTGAGGCTGGCCTCGAACTTATGATCCTCCTGCTTCAGCCTTCCCAGTTGGCTGGAGTTACAGTGATACGCTAGAGCAGTGACAATTCTGGGTCACAGAAGTTCGCTAGCAAGTAGAAAGCCCTGTATTTAAACTGCATAGTTTAATATTTAACACCTCAATTTCTGCTTTCATGATCAGTGATTCATCTTAGAGGTATGACCAATCATTTCAGAGTGAGGGGCCCTCAAGTGCTGACAATGGAGGGTTAACATGGGTCATGGGTTAGTTACAACACACAACACTTCTATCTTCAGGACACATGTGGTTTGGAGTCTGACAGTCCACTAATTGCCAGTCTTAGGAAAGTTACTTTAATCTCTTTCAAGGTCATTTCTTTGCCATAATGCCTACTTTATAGGGTGATTATAGGACGCAAATCAGTAGAAGCATGTAAAGTATTTAACCAAATGTTGGTACAAAGCAAATGTGCATCCATCAAATGATAGCTGGAACTGAGAAAAAACTGACAAGTAGTCCAACTATTAGATCATCACTTAATATTTCTCTTTTAACGAATGTATGTATTATAAAGAAGCTTCATAATACAACAACACTGTGGAATAATGACAGCCTGCTGAGCACAGGTCAGTTGCCAGACACTGTACTTGGTGGCTTTTCACTTACTCATTTTAATGACCCATTTTAGACAAGAGGAAATTGTGGAATAGGGAGGTTGATAATGTGGTCCAAGATTGCAAGTAGTTATTAAGTGGTAAAGATGGAATCCAAGCCCAGAAGGTCTGACTCCAGAGGACAAGCTCTTAACCTCTGTGTAGAACTGCTCTTATAAGTAGGAAAAAACCCTGAATTGACCCGAAAGCACGGAAATCATTATGTGCACTGCAAACATGTACTTAAAAAAACAATCACAGAGTGAAGAGAAAAATAAAACAAACCCAAAGTTAAAAAAAAAGAATTTAATAAATAGTATTAAAACAATATAAAACAAAACAAAAGCACCGTTAATAACTAAAGCAAGTTAACTCCACACACAGAGATCCTTTCCTCATCTGAGACTGAGAGGCCTTGTTTCTCTTGCTGTCAGTTCCCCTAGTTGGTCTTGACCTGGCTGAGGTGGTGGGAGTTACAGAGGGAGGGCATGTCAGTTGGTACCTGCAAATGCAGGCGATCTCTTCTATGACCTTACAAAACCTCAGCAGCAATGCAACAAGTGATGACTTGTCTTCTTACGATTAGTCAAACAATCAGTGTTTGGTTCTGGGAGTACAATGGTAAAAAAGGTAGCATCTTTATCTGGACCCCAGTGTATGCTTATGAGACATAAACAAAAAAAAGTGCTTTTAAATACAGTGGGAAAATAAGAATCCCCGACTCTGCCAGGGCCAAATCAGGTAGAGGGAAAGACATCTTAAGAGGTGCCTCTTGAGTTAGATGTTATAAGTTGAATAGGAGTTTGCCAGAACACAAAGTTTCTCTAGGTAGAAGCAACAAGATATATAAAGTCAGGGTCACAAAGACACCCTGAGGTTTTCATTTTGTAGAAAAATCAAGTATCCTACCTTTTACACAGAAAGTAGATAAACAGCAAATGTCATAAACGTGAAATAAAGGAATTCTGATGATGTGGGAGTGTACTATGATTGAGCCTGGGAAACACTAAAGTACATATGCAACTGCCTGTTTCATTATTTTTTTAAAGATTCTGACACAGTGTCTTACTAAGTTGCTTGGTTAGCCTCAAACTCATCATCTTTCTGTCTTGGCCTCCAGAACAGTTGAGGTTACAGGTGTGCTACATGCCTGGCTGCAAGGATTTTATCATGGAGGGATTTCAGGGTTTATAGAGAGGTGTGAGCAGACAAAACTGTTCATGTGTTGTCTGGTTTTCCTCTTCTCTACAAAGGGATAAGAATCATGCTCAACTAGAAGGCAAATGTGCTTCACAACTGTGAAAATATTCTATATTCAAATATTTGAGTCCAAAGAATCTTAACCTCTTAATTTACAAGAGAAGGGTACTTGTTCAGTACCCAAAATGTTCTTACAATGGGATTTGACCGTGCTGGGCATAAACTTTCCCTGTAAGTTTTTCCTGATGCCTCACTGGGGTCATGACTTCTATCTAGGCTTCCTGTTTTAGAGTGTTCTTGAGACCCGGCAGAGCCACCTGTCATAGAAACTGTGGCATAGCAAGGATACTATCATGCTAATTACAACAAAAATGTATGAATGAAAATCCTATTACTCACTGTTATTTCTGTTAACAGAGATATTCTTTGTCTGTGTACACAGAGGTTTGTTAGACTCTGTTTACAATTCTAGGCACTACCATTTTAAATGCAAATATTTAAGACTAAATGCTTGTTTTGTTTTGCTTTGTGACAGGGTCTCACTATGCAGTTCAGGTAGGCCTTAACTCATTTTGTAGTCCAGGCTGGCCTTGAACTCACAGCAATCCTCCTGCCTCAGCCTTCCCAGTGCTAGAATTACAGACATCAGTTACTATGCCAGCAAGACAATGCTTTAAAATGTCTTTGTAGGTTCATTGAATCCAGCTGCAAAATCTGTAGCTGGTAATCATTTACTGATCAAAGGGTTACTGGCATTAAAATAGAGGAAGTAAACTAGATCATCTTCAAAGTTTCTCCAAACCTGAACATACTGTGATTCTCTAACACCAGATTTTGAGAGGACAACTACAGAGTGTCAAAGTAGAAAGGGCTCTGAATATGATACGCTATGAAGGCACAAAGGAACTAGGAATAATTTATCTGAAAAGAGATTTAAAGGATTAACAGAGTATCCAGTAGCAAGAATATAAACTCCGATTAGAGAGGAAAGAAAGAAGTGTAACACCAGAAAGAAAACCAGTTGGAATCCATGGAACTAACTCCATGAAGGCAGACTACTAGCTCAGTAGAAGGTAGTACCATCCAACAATGAAATAGACTACCTCAAAAGGTGGCATGTTCTTCATCTTTTCCCCTCATGGACTAGGATTACCTCCTGACAGTGACACTGTAGAGGGAATGGCATAGTGAGAGACCATTTCTGCATGTGCTGGGGCTTCTTTCTATATCCAGGGCTATTTAACTGCTCTAATCAATAGGTTGTTTGACAGAATACTTTGGGTTTCTTTAGCTCTGACTCCTGAGAAAGAAATGTCCAATTAGTAACTATAGAAGAGGGTGACAGGAAATAGGGTGAAGCAGCAGCCTGGCTCAGCCGTTGGCCATTCCTTTACATGTTTTGTTTTAGTATTTGACCTGGCAAGTTACTCTGAATCTCTTTAAAATCTGTCCATCTTAAAATCTGGGAGAAGCCATTCCTGATTCCGTCTTTTTTTAAATTTTCTTTTAATTATAACCTATTGCCCAGGTTTTAATGATTGGAAGAATGAAAGAAGCAATATAGGCATAAATTTTATAAACAATACATGAGTAGTTCTGAAGTTTAGTTCTGCTGTACGGAAACCAAAGCTATTTTTACTAACTGTGCCACAGTTTTAGCATCCTCTTGATTGGCTGGTTAGGCAAGCAGACTTTAATGTGACAGCTTTCAAAGCCAAGCCTGGCCTCTAGTTGGCCTGGTGGCTGCCTTTTCATACAAACTGCTATGAGAGGAAAGGGCAAGTATGTGCATCTGAAATACAGTCTACTTTTTTATGAAAATAACACCTGATTAGAAGAAAATACATATAAAATATCAGAAGAATCTCAAATTTTAACTGTTAGCTAGCAGCCATCTGGCAAAGTCCTCTAACTTTCAGGGCCAAATGTACTCTCAGCTGTCAAATGAGGATGGTAACATCTGATGTGTGTAGCTCACATTTATAAAGTAAGGATCAACTTCAACAAATGAAAAAGGGGCTACAGTAAAAGTGAAGCTCCATTTGAGATATTAGTTTCATTTCTTTGGTGTTAAGAGTTGCTTTTATGGTAAACACCTCAAGTTATAGGCAAAAGAAAAAATGATATAACCTACAGACCAGAACAGCAGAGCTTGAGTTTTAACTGTCAAGACCAGAATTCAACTTCCTTCAGGTCCAGAGCCTGAAACTTCATCCTTCAATTTTTTGCTTCTCAAATCTTGGGGATACAGGGAAACATGTCCTCAAGAAAATTATTTCCCATTTAGGATAATGGTGGTGTTACTATTATGGGAATTGAAGCTGGGAGAGGCTTAAATAACTACTACATGTTCTGCAGGCTTGAATCAATAGACTAAAAGAGAAAAAACAGACCATTCTTTGGTGATTAGAAGAGAGATGACCCTGGAGTCATTCTGGGAAGTGGTATACAAGCCACTGGACTTCAGAATCCACATACTAACAGACATATCTGCTCTATTGCTCAGAGCATAAGACCTGGTCTGCAGCTAAAATGATCTTTAAAATGTAATGAAAAGGGGCTGGGGATATATCCCAGCACCATAAGTGCCTGCCTTGCAAGTGTGAGGTGATGAGTTTGATCCGTGGTACCGGGAGAAGAAAAAGAAAGAAAAGAAAAATCAAAGAAAAAAAAGAAAGAAAAAAATGCAATGAATACTTTTGTTTCTAGGACATGCACATATCCTTACTTCTCATTCTATGTCCAACTAAAATCCCTAGACATTAACATTGCACATGAAACAAACATAAGAAAACTCTGAAAGGTAAAGAAAAGAAGGTAGGACAAATTAGGGACTTCAAGGAACAACATGGTGATGAGTTCCTTGGATTTTTTTTTTTTTTTTTTTTTTGCCTATCTGGATCTGGAGGCAAAGAGGTCAGTTATCTAGAAGTGCCAGTCGGTGTAGATTAAACAAATGAAGAAGCAAACAATGCCAATAAAAGCCTGCTCTCTCCAGCAAAGGACCAAAAAAAGTAGTTTAAGAACATAAACAATGTAAACACAGTAACTGCTTTACTCCAGCCCAACAATACAGAATTATACACAAAAGAAACTAAAAACTCCTAGAAGAAGGAAAGTAGGGGCCAGGACTTTACTCCTGATAGGCAGTAATGAGATGTCCCACCACAACCCACGGTGTCAGCAGACTACATGCCTGCTTGACAGTAATGAGAAACATCCCTTTCAGGTAATATAGGGAACAGACCTGGAACACCAAGGTCTGCCCCCATCTCATAGAACTATAGTGGTCCCTCCATCCCTGTTTACCTTCAGAGGGAGTCAGCTGAAATATTAAAATTTAAATAAGACCTAGAGCCTCACAATATAATACCCTGAAATGTATAAGTTTCAATAAAAAATTACTTACATAAGTACTAGGAAGATCTTGAAGAAGAAAATAATCAACAGATGCTAACCCTGGGATAACAAAAATTTTAATTACTAATATAATTAGTAATTAAACAAATGAAGAACATGTGAACATGTTCCTTAAGCAAGTTTTGGCAAAGAAACCAAAATCCAAAGAAAAGTCAAAGGGAAAATTTAGATATAATAAATAGAAATCCAACAAACAAAAAGCCAAAAACTATACGTTAAAAAGATCATTGGCAGGATTAATCATAGGATGGAAGAGAAAATAATAACAAAATTGAAAGCAGAATTATAAAAAGAGATGTGAACAGAAAGAAATATCACAGTTAAGCTTTTGAGAAACAGGAAGACAAAAAAGTCTTGAAAGCAGCAAGAGAGAAAAGAGAACTTATGTAAGGGAAAACCAATTTGAATGCCTGTGATTTCTCATAAAAAAAACTATGGAGGACAGATGAAAGTGGCACATTTTTTAAGAAAGGAAGGAAAAGAAGCATCTAGTATGCCCATAAAAAAATCTTCTTCATGAATGAAGACGATAAAGGAGACTTAATTAGAGAAGAAGGGAGTTGGGGGTGGGGGGAAGAGACAGGGGTAATGTGAGGATTAAAATGATCACAGAATGTTTTATGCATGTACAAGTACTTCAAAATGAAACCTACCATCCTTAATAATTAATATGCACTAACTTCAAAAAGATGTTCTAAGATAAATACAAACTAAGAGGATCGGGCTGGGAGTTAGCTCAGCAGCTCAAGTGTTTGCCTAGTAAGCATTAGGTTGTGAGTTCGATCTCCAGTACCAAAAAACAAAAACAAAATTAATAGGATCATCACAATCAGACCTACTCTAAAAGAAGAGCTAAAGAAATTTCCTTAAACTAAAACAAAATAAAAGAAAAAACCTTGGAATACCAAGAAGAAAGAATGCAATAAACAAATATATAAACATAGTGGACATTCCTTTCTGAATTTTCTAAATTAATCTGACAATGAGACAAAAACTGTAACATTATCTGATATGATTCTAAATGCATGTAGAAGAAATATTTTAGACAATTACATTATAAATGAGGGAAGGTAAAGGGACTAAAGTAAAAGTGAGGTTTCTACTCTTGAAATGATGGTACTGGCAGACTGTCATATATGTATATATATGATGAAATACAATAAGTAGCTATAAAAATATACAATCTTGTGCTGTGTAAGAATGTTTCTGTCAACAACAGACCACATATGTGACAGTGGTCTCATAAAGTTACATTGCCTAGTGATATAATTGCCACCTTAGTTTGAGAAAGTACACTCTGTGATGTGTACAAAACTGCCTAGTGATGGCTTTCTCAGAAAATGTCCTCTTTGTTAAATTTCATCTTAATGTAGATAAACCAAAATGGAATAAAAATGTTCAAGTAACCCAGAGGAAGTCAGGACAAAGAAAACAAACAAACAAAAAGAAATCAGAGAAAACAATAAAATGATGCACTTAACCATATTCCTAGAGGCATCATGGCAGATTTTTAGAAAAGGCACATTATGGGGTGCATAACACTCATTTTTATTTTTTAGAGGTATTTTTAATGACGAATTAATTTAAATTTTATGAGTTTTATTAAACAATGTGTACTTAGGAAACATTAATAAAATAAAATACTAAATTTTTAGTATGTAATGAGTGTGTAGAATAAATATCAACATTTTCAACATCAACTGTTTATCTGCTTACGAGATCTAAAAAATATCAGCAGAAATAAAGTTCTATGTGAACCACAATGAAAATACAAAGGAAACTCTACTGCAAAAATAATCTTGCTTCAATTTTCAGACCTAAGGTACAATAGTAGTATGTTCCATATACACGTCCCACTTACACGGATAGTACAGGTACTTAACTTTCCTTTCCTGTTTGGCAGGTCATACTTGCATCTTTCTTATGTTACTTTTTTAAATAGCACTTTATATTTTAACTTAAAGAGAATAAAACCAAACAATATGAAACAGAATAAAGCCAAACAAAACAAAACAATGAGTGATACAAGGACTTCAAAACAAAATAAGAAATCAACACTGGCTACCATAATGCCTCACGTTATCTTCAAAATAGTTGCCCTCACCGTGAGACATAACAAAATCAGACAAAACAACAGAATGAAACCAATCAACCCAAAACAATGAAAGTGATATAGGACTTCAAAACAAGATAACAGGAAGTTAACAATAGCTATCATAATATATCTTGCTCTCTTCAAAACACCTGCCCATACCATCAGACATAATAGAATCTAACAAGACAAAACAGAATAAAACCAAACCAAATCAAACAATGAAAACTGTACGGGACTTCAAAACAAGGTAATCAGAAGTTAATAATGGCTACCACCTTCCCTTTTTAGACATTTCTACCCTTTGCACCTTCACAATATCTACTGTACAGTTTGGATCCCATTAACTCCTTCAGTTTTTTTATACTAGGGAAACAATATGATGTTCACCCATGTGAGTCCAAACTATTTCATTCACGAGCATGATCTCAAGTTGCATCCTTTTAGCTCTCAGAACCTCGAGGTTATCCTCTTTTAAAGCTTTCCATGTATAAAAATATCGTATTTTTCATATCCATTCTGTGGTTGGTGGGCAAGCTACTCCTGCTTTTTTCTGTGTCCCTGTCACATGAAGCATTGTCTTGTCTTCTCTGACCTTCAGTCCATGAATTTTCTTTTGAGGCAAATGTGTTTCTTGTAGTCAGCATATTGATGGATCCTGTCTCCTGATCCATTCTACCCATGTTTCTTTTCACTGGTAAGTTGAGGCCATCTACATTAATGGTTACAATTGATATGCACTGGCTCATCTCTACTGTTATCCTCCTGCCACTGGTCCCTCACTTTTCCCCTCCCTTCAATTCCCTGCCCTGCACAGCAATTCTCCTCTGCTAGTATTCCTGGAAACATGGTCATCTTTATCTAGAGTATCTTTCAGCACTCTCTGCAGGGTTGGTTTGGTGGTCATGAATTCCTTTAGTTGTTCTTTATCATCAAAGTGTCTTACTTCTCCACTAATTTTGCAAGATAATTTTGCAGGATACATCAATGTGGGTTGGAAGTTGTTTTCTGTTAGGACTTGAAAGACTTTACTCAAAGCTCTCCTTGACTAATTTGTATTGAGAAGTCTGCTGTAATTCTGATGGGTTTTCCTTTATAGGTGATCTGTTTCTTTTTGCTAACAGCCATTGCCTGTTTTTTTGTTGAATTTCTGGGATCTTTATTATTATATGTCTGGGTATACTTATTTTGGTTATGGCTAGTTGGAATTCTATATGCCTCACTTATCTGTATGTCAGGTCCTTTTCCTATACTTGGGATGTTTTCTGCTATTATTTCTGTAAATATTCTTTTTATGTCATTTGTGTTGATTCTTGCTTTTTTGCTGATACCTATCATTCTTAAATTATTTTTGTTTTGTCTTTAACTGCTGAATTGTTATTTCCTGGTTCCTTGTTGTTTTTAAGAAGTCTTTCCTTTTGCAATCACTAGCTGAAACCCTGTCCTCAAAGTCTGAAAGTTCTATCTTTAGGTTCTTTCAGGCATTTTGCCAGCTTTCAATGGAGTTTTTAATTTTCTGGATATTTCTTTGACTGTTTCATGCATTGTACTTCTTTCCTGTATTTTCATTTAAGGTTTCCATCACTTGCTAATGTTCCTCTTTTATTTACTTATTTTTTTATCTTTTTTTAAGATATGCTCAGCATTTCTTTCACTATGTGATTTCTTCTTTTACCTGAGATATTAATTCTGATATGATTACTTTTATAGCCTCATGATGTTGTTTCTTTACTTTGGTAGCTATCCTTTCAGAAATCTCAGGTGTGTGACTTCCAAATTCTTCTCTCTCTATGTCTCCTAGACTCATTCTGTGTGGGCTGGAGGTCTGAGATTGCCTTTTGCTCCTTCGTCTTGATATTTTCCTGGGTTTCTCTGGATCCGCTAGTTGTGTGGTATCAGGCACTTCTCACAATGGCTGGCTGTCTGCAGTATAGGGGAATGGGTCAGGCACCTGGGTTTTTCCAATCCTATATTCCCAGGGAGGCAGTAGGGTGCAGGGCTAGCTTGTCTGGACATGTGCAGCTACACCAAGGCTCCACTGATAGCAGCAGGTGCACAAGAGCTTGACTTGGCCTCTGGATGTGGGTGCTATCTCCTTGCTGCTGCTTTAGACACTTCCATGTTACTGGTCTCACTGCTTATTTCACCCTCCAGAAGTGTGTATGCATCTGTGTGCTGGGCTGTTGTTCTGGGTCTTGGGGTTCCTGTCAGTCTTACACTCTTTCAGCCAGCCTGCTCTCTGGGATGCAATGGATGAGGCCCTAATTACAAACTCATTGTCTTTCAGCTGGCCTGCCCTCCCAGATTATCATGGAGGGGTACAGCATGAGGATTTATCTCCAGCCAGTCTGCCCTCTGGGATGTAAAGGAGGGGTGCAGAGCACAGACTCACTCTTATCTTACTCTTTTGTTGGGGCTTTCTATTATACAATGTCCATTTAGCAGGAAAATGAAATATCAATAAAATTAAATAGCAAATATATACTGTGTTTAGAATAACATTTTCTGTATCAACTGCTTACCAAATTAAAAAAATCGGCAGAAATAAATTCCTATGCGAACTACAATGAAAATACAAACAAAACTCTACCATGAAAACATTCTTTACTTCAGTTATTACATCTAAGGTAGTTTTCAAAAATGAGAACAGCATGTTCCATACACAAGTATCACTTACACTGATATCACATGTGTTTTGTTTTCCTGTCTTTTTTGGTAGGAAATGTTGTCAGTCTTCCTGTTTTCTTAGGAGGCTACCATGATATGCTACTTGTCTGTTCAAAGGTCTGCTCCAAAACTCTTTCAAGGAGTTCTTCAGGCAGATATACACTGTTCTTCCACTGTTGTAATTGATCATTTATGAATTCCAGTCCCAATACTCTAAGAAAGACTCACTGTGATATTTCGTGCTTGTTATTATTATTATTATTATTTTGGTAACCTATGAAACTATGCCTGACATGTTTAGGATAAAGTAAAACAGAATCATTGGCCAATGATTTGTATTCTGAGTGACATGATAGTTGCTGCCTAATTCCAACAATATCTACTCTGCCTTTTATTTTGTTGTAAAATATGACCATTTCTAGCTTCATTTGTGCTGAGGATTCACTATCAATCTTCTTCATTTGTTTGTTTTGAGATAAGGTCTCTCTATGTAATCTAGGCTAGCCTGGAACTTATAATGTAGCACAGTACCTTGAACTCACAGGGTCCTCCTCCCGAGGGCTGGGATTACAGGCATGCACCATCATGCCAGGTCTCATTATCAATCTTATGATGGTTTAATGTTGACAGTATTAATACTACTTTTTTTCATCATATGAGGCCAATGTTATATCTTTCTGAAATTCAAATATTGTACTATAGATTTTTTTATTGTGAACTTGCAACATTTTTTTCAGGAATCTTAGTTTTGTTTTTGCAAATAGTTCCTTGCTGGTCTGGTAATTTTTAACAAATGTAACATCAATGGGTAAATAGTGAACCAATCGTTGAACGTGACATTTATGTTACTTTTTCAAATAGGTGCAACAAATCTGTTTACATTCATATAGTTTCTTATTGCACAAAGAAAGACCTAGTGGCTGAGTTCCAAGGATGTATTTCTTTTCTTTTTCCTCCACAGATACATTTCTAAATTCAAGGTGTAAAAAGTTTTCATATATATCAGGGCATACATTTTTATACTATATTTGGAAGGTTCACTTGGCATATAATGCTGAAAGCTTCAACAACCATGAAATGATACCAGTTGTTCATCAACTGTCATACATTCAAATGGTGTATAAATTGCTTGACAGTTTGAAATAGAGCTTTCAACAAATGAGTGAACAGCAGCTAAATTGTCAGATTTTTTTTCTTTCCTAGTGTTTTTATACTCAAAACATAGCAATTTTAAAGGAAACCAAATCTCTTGAGTGTTATTATTGTTCTAAAAATCTCAACCCCACATCTGTTACTTCTCCATAAATCCTTTAGATTCTGATTATTAGAATGATAAAGTCCTTTTATGAAGGCATTTAGTTCAGAGTTAGGGGTCATGATAAACATATTTTTGAGTATTACTAATGATGCATATAGAATGTTTTCTTGTATTTAATTATTAGTGTATTTCAAAACATCTTCTAATATACCATTCATTACAAACAATTTCCAATACTGAATCTCAGTGTTGGCATTATGTTCAGCAGGTTTCACCCCTGGCAAGAACCTAGCAAGACTTTCTGACCTAGTTCTAACATTGGATCTTTCAGGTACATAAGACCATTTTGTGGCATTTTGACTAGTCAAACATTTACTTACAACATTGTTTTTTTTTTTTTTTTCTCATCTGAATCAAGGTCTTCATTCTGTACTTCTCTATCTGTCCTATCTGTCATAGATTGCTAAATTCTTTGGCCTACATGATCCAAGTCACCATCAGTAGCCAAGTTACCTGATGACTCACTTTCAATGTACTCCCAAAGCTGCAGAAGTGGGCTTTCATGCTAATTTTACAAGAAAAATCGTAAATACACAAAAATGTAACAGGGCATATCATGTGTTAAGCTCATGTGCACTTTAACTCACTTATATACACACTGCACATGTAATATCAAGTGGTTGAACACAAAGATTGCTTCCTATATTCCTCCAGCCAGCTACTATTGTGCTGAAGTACATATTTTCATAGTTCGGGTGTCTGAACCTAGCATGAGGAACTGAGGGTTTGTATCATAATGACATCAAACGTAAATGACATGAAAACACCAACTAAAAGACAGTGATATAGTGCAGCAGAAAGAACAACTCCATAAAATGAAAGCAAAAAAATAGAGATGTTTTATTTATGCAAACATTAACCAAAAGAAACAGAATAGCTCCATTAATATCAGTACGTCAGAGCAAAGAAAATTACAACAGCTAGAGAGGAGCATTATAAAACAATAGTAGGGCCAATCTACCAAGAACATAAAATTCTAAAAATTTTTGCCTCAAATGTTTAAAACTATAAAACATGTGAGTCAAAAATCTGACAGAACTGAAAAGCACAAATAAATCTACAGTTATAGTTGGACTCTGTAATATCCTTCTCTCAACAACTAATTAAACAACCAGATGGAAAATCAGCAAGGATATAGAAGAATCTAACAACTCTATCAACTATCAACATATAAGGAACATCACACTCAATGAAAGCAGAATACATACATTTTTCAAGTGCTCATGGAACACATACTAAGTTATAAAGGGTAATCAAAAGTATGGTGAGTGTTTAGATTTTTAAAAAATTATAATAAAAGACACGTTACCATTAATCCCCCTCAAAATATTCCCCCTTGCTTTGAACATACTTGCCATTTTCTGAAGCAGTTCTGGAAGCCCTCTTTCGTGTCTTTACAATGTGTGTTTAAAAAATACAATGAATCTTATGGTTGCTGAGTGTCATTCAACAAAAACAGTGTGTCCTCTTCAACCTTACTCACTGGATCTGTGACAATGATTCAGAGATTTCTGGCTCTTAACCAAAGTAAAAATGACCATCAATGATAAATGTTTTGAATTGATTAAGGACACTGAGGCAGCCATCATACTGTAACCAAGGAAAACAAAGAGGACTTCAGAACTGCTTCTGTAAGTAGCAAGGTGGGATAAATGTGCTTAAACAGAGGGAGAGTATTTTGGGAAAGACCACTAGCAATGTTTTCTACTGTAATAAATTCAACTAGTCAACATATTTTTCAATCACACAGCATATATACATCCTACACCATAAACAAACCATAAGAAATCTAGAACAATTAAAATCCTAGAGTATATGACATCTGCTCAAAATGGGATCAACAGAGGTGAAGAGACAGGTAACAGGGTCATTTCCATTTCTTGGGAATTAAATGATAAACATCTAAAGAACCTATATGTACATTTGGATAGATATTTTTCTAAAATACATTAAACTAAATGAAAGTGAAAGTACAAGATACCAGAATTTGTCAGATACAGCTAAAGCAATGCTGAATAACATCTGTAACACTAAATATACACATTAGACAAATGGAAAGGTTTCAAATGAATAATCTTTTAAAGAAAAGACCCAAGAGAGGTTGCCTGCAATTCCAGCTTCTTAAGAGGATAAGAGGACTATTCTGGGCAATTTAATGAAACAGTGGCTCAAAATAAAATTTTAAAATAGGGTTGGGGTTGTAGCTCAGTGTTGCCGCACTTGCCTAGTTTATATGAGGCTGTGAATTCAATCCCTAGTATGATAAAAAAAAAAAAATCTAGGAAAAGATGAAGAAAATAAAACCAAAGAAATAAGAAGGAAAGAAAGGAAAATTGTAATTTAAAAACAGAGATAAGTCAGCTGTGATGGTGCACTCCTGTAATTTCACACCCTGAGAGGCTGAAGCAGGATTGCAAATTCAAGCTCAGCTTGGGTAATTTAGTGAAATCATGTCTTAAAAAATTTAAAAAAGGGAATTGTGGCACATGCCTACATCCCCGTAGCCAGAGACTGAGGCAAAATGATTGCCATAGCCTGGGCTACATAGTGAGTTCAAGGCTAGCCTGACCAAAATACCAGATCCCACCTCAACGGAACAAATCCAAATCAAACCAAAACACTAAAAAAGCGCTGTAGACATAGCTCATTGAGAAGGTCCTGGGTTCAATACGCAGTACTAAAAACAAAAACAAAACAAATAAACTCCTTCAAAACCTCCAGGAAACAAAATTCAGACTAATAGAGAAAAATCAATGAGACAAAAAACTGATTCTTTAAAAAAGATAAGGCAGACAAAGAAAAGACACCAATTGTCAGAATCAGGAATGAAACAGTAAAGTGCTACAAACCTTGCAAATTCTACTATTAAAAGAATAATATGAAAATGCTATGAACAACTCAACACATATAAATTTAAAAATGTAGATGAAATAGACCAATTCCTTAAAATATGAACTCTTAGAACCCAATATCAAATAGATAATGAAATTCATAATTTAAAAACTTTCCAAAATGATATTTCAAGGCCCAGATGGTATCAAAGGAAAACTTTACCAAATGTTTAAAGAATTAATGCCAATTCCAGAGAATCTCTACCAGAAAATATATGAGGGGACACAATTTTATGAAACTTACATTACTCTGATATGAAAACTAGACAAAGACCCCTCATGAATATAAACACATACCAATATTCCTCATAGATACAGGTATATACACTTTTAATAAAAACATAAAAAGAATGATACACTATAATTAAGTGAAGTTTATGCTAATGATGGAAGGCTGCTGGTTCAATACTCAAAAATCAATGTAACATACCATATTAATGGGGCCAGGGATTTAGCTCAGTGGTATAAGTGCCTGCCTGGCAAGTGTGAGGTTGTGAGTTCGATCCCCGGTACCAAAAACAAAAAAACAAACGTATCATATTAATGATCTAAGTAAGAAAAAAAAAAAATCACACCACCATATCAATTAGTGCAAAAATTACATATGACAAAATTCAACACTTGAAAACTCAGAAAACCAGGAATACAGGTGAATGCCTTTATCTTTCATACAGATCTACAAAATTTCTAGTTAGCAGGGCATGGGGGAGCATGCCAGTATTCCCAGCACTCAGGAAGCTGAGGCACGTTGATCACCAGAAGTTTGAGACAACTGTAAGCTACACAGGGAGTTCAGTCCAGCCTAAACTACACAGGCTACAAAGGGCGTTTAATCCAGCCTGAACTACATAGGCTACACAGGGAGTTCAGTCCAGATTAAACTACATAAGCTACACAGGGAGTTCAGTC